>JAUYWV010074783.1:0-15634 GCA_032274565.1 Nematoplana nigrocapitula | reverse complement strand
GCCAGCTGACGTTCAGGCACCAGGCCCAGGCCGCCAGGAACAAGGGGCTCGCGCGGAATAAAGTCCTCAGGTGCCTCACCGGGAGGTCCTGGGGCCAAGACCAGTCTTCCCTAGCCAGGCTTTACAAGGGATACGCCCAATCCGCCATCCTCTACGGGGCCTCCACCTGGCTAGCCTCAACAGCAGACTCCAACCGGGAGCTGGTCGAGGTCCCCTACAGGGCAGCGGCCCGTATCATTACCGGATGCACCCGCTCAACCCCCTCGCACGCCCTCCTCAGAGAGGCAGCCTCGTCCCCCTCTCCTCCAAGGCCACGGCTGCGGCAGGGATGCTCCGCGAACGCGCTCTCCGCCAGCCGACTCCCCTGCAGTTAGCCGCCACGAGATATTTCCGCCCCCGCCGCCGTGCGGTGGGGAAAGGAGGAGATTTTAGGCGCAACTGGAGGGACGCAGGCATCGAATTTGCCCCCAGGGAGCCTGATCTCCCCGCTCCTACAGGGTGGGAGGACACCTCCAGAGTGTCTTTCCACCTCAGCCTCGCCTCTCAGTCCAATAGGGACGACCCGCCCGAGCTTAAGAAACAGGCAGAAAATTTCATAAAACAGGACTAGGGCAGGGTTAGGGTTAGGCATGTGCCCTATTCTATTGCCCAGCAACGCGGGTACCCACTGCTAGTGGTATATAATTACAAAAACGAATATTAATTTTTTTTTTAACTTTCTTTAGATAAGTGTAAAATTGATATTAAAAAAATAAAAATAGAGCCATTTAGTTTTCCCTGATTTTCCAAAAATAATAATGAAATTCCCTGATTTTTCAGTGATTTTAACTCTTTTCATTTTCCCTGATTTTAGCTCAATTTTGTCTTTTTCCTTGATGCGGGGAACCCTAAATGTGTTACAACAAATCG
The DNA here is from genome assembly GCA_032274565.1 of Nematoplana nigrocapitula. Lineage (NCBI taxonomy): Eukaryota > Metazoa > Platyhelminthes > Proseriata > Nematoplanidae > Nematoplana > Nematoplana nigrocapitula. The sequence goes on along the minus strand of JAUYWV010074783.1, from coordinate 14,725 downwards.
ATCAATAAATCAATAATGGGAAATGCAATATGACTGTGGTGAGTGGTAATTCCACTGCGACGTAAGGTGCTCTTTATCTCCACAAAATTTCATCAAGATCGCAAATCAAGAAAAGTCACAAAAGTGACGTATAGTTTTGGTAGTCTCAAAAGGGCCTAAAACGGAACCTGTGGCACCCATACGGATGAAAATTAAAAATCACAGTGCATGCCCTGCCCCGCCATTCAATTTTAGCTCTCCCCGATTGGTCTAGGTCTAGCACACAGACAGGTAATTAATTTTGGGAAGCTCGCCCTGTTATCACATTCCGAGAATACTCCCCGTGTAAATTGGCAGGGTAGTGCTACTTATATGTATTACGCATAACAGTTGATTTCTCAATCACCGAATAAATTGCATTCTTCAAAGTAAAACGATAATGATCACAAGCCTATAGTATATGACCTAAAAAAAAGTACATAGTACAGTATTTTAACCTTCGAGAACCACTTTAGCTCCTTATAATACTGATTCTTTCGTGGTTTGCGCAGTATGTAGACGTATGACGATTTTAATTTTTAAATGGGTTTTACTCATTATGGTGTATAGCGGATTTCTCGCTCAAAAAGTATACTTTATGCACTCAGTAACCAGCACCAAAGATTCGCCTTCGCTGATATCTTTTTCAATCCAAAAGAGAGACTGAGTGCATTTCAAAGTGAAAAGCAACTAGAAAAACTGGTCATGTAATAAACCAACAAACTATAGTTGGCACAACCCAGTCCACGCGAGGTGAACAAGCGGCCTTCAGGAAAGAGCTCTCACGGCAAAGTATTGAAATCGGTATGAACTCAGGATATGTAGTCATTGCAAGGGATGTCCTTGGATGGAGGCGTCACTCGGCGGCGTACACACAAGGCGCGGGGGGGGGAGGGTATTTTTTTACTTTTGCTTTCGTCGGAATCAAAGGAATCTAATGTACGTATGTCCGCATCTGATTGTTACGTCTTGCTCTGCACGCCGAATGCCAAGTTTATGCCACATTTCCCGAATGTCCAATCAACAGATTCCTGGACATTGCGATCTCTGGCGTCAGATATAGACGTTTTGACCCTTGAAATGCCCCCCTCCAAAAAGTGGCGCACGGGGCGGCCGCAACCCCCTCTGTCCGCCACTGTACCCTGGTGCCTCAAAGAAGAATCAATATGACCAGGGCCATGTTTCATAAAACTACTATTAGCTCCTAAATTTGCAAGCTCAGCTAATTTTAGAAGCGGCTAAATTTAGGAGCAGTTGACTTTAGCAGTAAACCCCACGCAAAATTCCCAATAGAGAACCAATAAGATAAGAGTTTTCGTCGCTGACGTCATTTTTGTCGATGACTTTAAGAGCTCCTAAATTTACTAGCTTAGCTAATGCTAGAAGCGGCTGAATTGAGCAGTAAACCTCACGCGAAATTCTCAAAAAAGAACCAATAAGATCAGAGTTTTAGTCGATGATTTTAAGAGCTCCTAAATTTAGCTGAATATTCACTGCTAAATTGTAAGTACCACGACCTCTTCCTAAATATGTGAGCAAGTGAGAAACAGGCCCACTAGCTGGCATCTGACCAACAATGCCTCGAACGATCTATAATGCTATCTCATATTTCACGCACGGGCGCCCACTGTTTTGTAGGTAAATCACACGTGCTGCATTGCACAGACCTCCTCGTCTGTGTAAACCGTCCAGTGTTACCGCTATTGTTCTTGGCTAGAGAACCATTCTCATTGGTTAACTAAATTTAGCTCCCTGTATTCGAGGCAGTAAATTTTATGGAGCTCCTCGGCTGTTTCACAAATCGCGGGATTCAAGTGCTCCTATGTGAATCCTCTATTCCGTAGGAACGAACCTCTATAGACAGGAATCACGGAACACTCGAATGAATGCTAAGCCTGACAAGAAAACCGCAACAAATAAAATGGTTCGTGGAGGATAAGGCAAGGTAGTTATAATACGTTTGGTTATTTTGTTGAATTGAAACTTTATTCAAATTCTAAATACTATTCGTCGTAAGAGTGTTCAAAGTAGTGTACGCAGGTCTCATTTAAATAATTAATCAACTCAGCCAACAACGTTTCTAGGTACTCAAAAGACAGACAACATAGCAATGCGGTTCTATAACTAGGATATCGCACGGTATCTAAACTAAAGATGATAAAACATCCAATTATGACTCACAATAGAGGACCAGATATCGACGCCAAAGCAGGCGGAGATAATGTAAACCATAATCACGCTGATTTGTGCTTCAGTCACATCGAGCCTGGAAGGGGAGAGGAGGTACGGAAACAAAGCATATATGAAACCTGGATATCGGATAAAAGCACACAGGAACTAGCCACTTTTATTAATTGATGTAGTTTTTCTCCATTCTTCTATCGACAGCGGGAGAGCATTGGAGCTTCATCGTGGAGATCTCAGCAATCCGCGCAGCCCTGACCTGGGCGGTTGGGAACAGAGACATCTGCTGGCTCACCTCCATCAGAGTCCACTCGGACTCTCTTTCATCCATATCCCTTCTGAACTCGGGGCCGTCCCCTCTTCTCACTTGCAACCTCCACTCCATTTGGTCCTCCCTCAAACGCCTCGATGGCATGAGTGTAACGGTAAACCTTCAATGGATTCCGGGGCACTCATCCATTCGGGGCAATGACAGGGCCGATGCCAGTTCTCCTTTTAACGCTCCAATCTCTCACTCTGCCTCATTCTCTTTCATCCACCACTCTCTTCTTCCCCCTGGCGGTCTACTCTTCGCAACAAACTTCTAAACCACCAGATTCCAAATACTTCTCCGGGTGAGCTTCTCCTTCCCCGTTGCGAGCTTTCGCGCCTTCGCTGCTACGGGCACTCCACTCTCCTAAATCTTACCTCCACCGGATTTGTCAATCCCATTCCCTCTCCAGCACTTCCTGCGGAGAAGGCCAGCAGAACCTTTCTCATATGCTTCTTTTTTGTCCCTCTTCTTCGGCTCTCCGCCTTGTCATCTTTGGCGATACGGTGGGTCTCATCGAGCTCTGGAGACGGCCGTGGGGAGTTGCCCGATTACTGGGCCTCGGCGGCCGCGCGCTGCTATTAGAGGTTATTATCCGATTGAGCGTAGCTATATAACCGAGAATAGCTAGCGTCAAGTCTGTTGTTTAATTTATCAAAGTTTAGTTCAGGGGATAAAAATTATCAATATCATTCGCAAATGCGAAAATATCAGTTAACTAAGTAATCAAAGTTGCCCGATTATTCTGCTGAATAACAAACAGGCTTGATCGATTATTGATCAAAGTTAATTTAATTCAGTTCAGCAATTATAGGAGTCATTCGTCATTTGCTATCAGATTGCTTTGGAAGATGACGGCATGTACACAGCCAACGATTAGGTAATTACTTCACAATATTTGATCTATCCTGCAAGTCAGGATGGCCGAGTGGTCTAAAGCGCTGGCTGCGTTCAGATCGCAGTTCACTTGGTGGACGTGGGTTTGAATCCTACTTCTAACATACATTTTGGATATGTATACGCTGCACGAAGATATATGCCGTATTTCAAATATTATTGAATTAAAAGAAGGTTAGATAATAGAGAACGGACGAGTTGCGTATGCTGATTATCATCCTTGGTAACCATAGATACAATGCATTCAAATTCTTTCGCTAACAAATTGAGCCCTTGCGCGCATTCAAATTAGCAAGTTGAGCAAACAGAATTATTGACATAAATTTCTTTCCAGTCGATTTTACCAATATACATACGGTGCTGTATACTGTAAAGATTATTTCCCCTGGGGTATTCACATTCAATCCTAAATATTCAATAAAAAAATAAAATGATTACCCAAATAACATTCTGATTTATGAAATTACAATCATTACATTGGAGCATCCTGCATCTCTGCTGTGTATCTCATCGAATGCCCATACCAGTTTGGGCATTTTGTCTTCCGTTATGACAATCAAGGCGCAATCAAAGACCAACCGTTCCAGGACAACATTCAACCGGTGCTGTATGATGAATTTGGCGGCTAATATTCCAATTTAATTGTCACGAAATCGAATTTGATTGTCGTTCATTGAATTTTGTCTAATTTGTGTGCACATTGTGAATGAAATATTTATGAATTTGTCTGCCATATTTCTTATACGATTGCTTATAGAGAGAAGTGAAATGATGAATTGGAGTGATCTAAATTGAAAATCAATGCTCTTTATTTAATTTGCTTGCACAAAAGTCGAATTTGACAACCATATTTATAAATGAAGCAACACAGCTAGACTGTAAATAACTTTCCACAAAACACTAAACTCGTACACCTCTCAAGCCCCCCCACCCAGGTAGTTACTGTATTTCCTATATCCTACAGATATCTAGATCTGGATGTTTCAGTTAGGTTTACACACAACTACGACAATGAATGACTTTGGTTTGAAGCTTTTAAGGAAACCATCTGGAATCTATTAGGAATCATGCCATTCTACACAGCTGACGATATCATCAAGACCCAGTAGAAAAATTGAATTAGGATGGAACAGACCACTATAGAGATTAAAAAAACTCGAGGCGGATAGGTTGGCTAAAAAGGAACATAGTCGTGGTAGGAGAGGGTTCCAGTGACGGCGGAAAGGAGGGACCAAGGGGCCATTGCCCTACACCTTTTTGGGTACAGGGTGCATGGTCCCCCACTTTTTTAATTCACAAATTGTAAAATTTGAGCTATTTAGCCCCCCCCCCCTGGAAAGTCATATTAGTTAAACTGACAACTTTATCCCTTAATGGCTCCCCCTCTATGAAAGTCAGACGATACTTTGCACGAAACGATACATATCCTGTGATCTATCTGTTTTGAATATGGCGAACTAATAAATTTACATTACGACAGGTAATCGTAGTATAGGCGTCGGGACTGGAGGGGAGACGCGAGGAAGCCGGCGCCCCCTCCATAATTTCATTACAAAAAAGGTGCCCTTCTCAAGAATAATGTTACACCGCATAGAAATAGGTATTTTACAAAGGGCGCCCCATTCGTGAATAAAGTAAAAAAGGTCCACCCTCTTGAGAATAAAGTTAAAAATGGCGCCCCTCTCGGGTATAACATTACATTGGTCAAAACAGGTATTTACATAAAGGGTGCCCCTCTAGAGAATTAAGTTACAAAGGGCGCCCCTCTAGAGAATTAAGTTACAAAGGGCGCCCCTCTAGAGAATTAAGTTACAAAGGGTGCCCCTCTAGAGAATTAAGTTACAAAGGGTGCCCCTCTAGAGAATTAAGTTACAAAGGGTGCCCCTCTTGTCAGTAAATTTTTAAAAGGGCACCCCTCTTGTCTGAAGACTTACCTACGAGAGACAATGACAGAAAAAGACTTAACCACTTTATTTTCCTTCACATACAGAAACCTCTCATTCATAGTATCGATGTAAATATAGTTTTATCTAACTTCATTCAGAAAAATGACAGACGCAAGAAGTATTTTGGATAATACAGTAATGTTTTGATTTTTATTTGATATTCTATTTGCCAAAATCTCACACTAGAAGGAACTAGATATTTGCATATACAGTTGGCATTGTCTACACACCTCCAAAAGTCTTTTTCTCCTACAGTAACACAATTCTACAACAGATTGAGAGTTTTGGTTTCTTCTTTGCTACTCATCATTCTGTAGAAACTTCAGATTGTAACCGTTATCTATAATTTTGTCCGTATTTGCCTAAATTTATTGGTTTGCCCTGGATAGGTATGTCTATTGTCTGTAACGTTTTGCGTTTAAAAGATAGTTCTATATGTCAGTGTGTGTTGTAAATTTCAGTTAAGAAATCTAATTGTATACTTACCATTTTGTTGGTTACAAAAAACGTGTCTTATTCTAATCCTAAATGAGAGACACATGGGATTTACATATGATCTAAGTATATTTTCTATTGAATTTTTTGTAAAGAAAGTGCAAATAACTGACTTTATGTTTTGAATTTCTGCGACCCCCCCCCCATTTTTTTATTGCTTCCGCCACCCCTGCACTGGAGGTAGAATCTATGGTGACAGCGTCCAGGCGTCATGCGGGGGGAAGTGATAGGCAAACCTGCGATCACTCGGCTTGCGATACCGGAAGGGAGTGAAGAAGATCCCTTCAAGGAGGTCGTATACCTAAGAGAAGATAGTTTAATTAAGAACTGAGAAGTGGCCCCTTATCCGGGAGTATCCTTTCAATAGGGGCAAGGCGGGCTGTCCAACCTGTGAAGTGCGCGAAATCTACTCCTCAACAGCCCTCGATGGAGCCCCCAGCGACGAACGAGAAGAGTGTGCATAAATTTCAAACCTTGGTGTTCTCTAATATAGTGTAAGTTTTGTTATTATAATTATGATTTGACGGAGAAAAAACAACTTGCAAGACGAGCTTCATCACACTTTTACTGTATTGTCCAATTTTTGTGACAATTGGAAAAAGCATTTGCGGCGCGTATAATGCCCACGTCAACCGAGATTTAATGTTTATCCCTGTCAAACTATAAAAAAAAAACTATTTTCAGACACAAAATAATCCTAACGAGGAAAATCCGGCAATAAATGTATCCAATGGCTACTAATTGCGCTAAAGATCTAACAAACTCCACAAATAATTATCTGACTGGCAAAGAAGAAAGAAGAATACGGAAATACGTCTCTCTATATTCGTTTTAGCGGATCAGCAGGTTGATTATAGACTAAAAGCAAGTAATCACATACCATAGCAGTTGAATAGCCAGATGATAGGCGCAAATGTCCCAATTTACAGTTATAGCACTCTAGAGAACATTCGCCTTCTTTTGAACCCGGTTGCTTTGAGTTTCTCATGACGAATAATGCATTACCGCATCTGGAAAAGGCCTATATAGAGAAACACAATTGATGGCGGATAAAATGTATCGAGTGAATGCTTTACTCTCCTGGAACGACGAAAGAGTCAATTTAAAAGGGGGATAAGGATATAAACACAAAGAAATAACTGAGCAAACCGGAGCACAGCATGGTCTGACTCAGTGACCCAGTTGAGATTAATGCGGTCCAGTTTTAGGATTAACCTGTTGCATGTGATTATCAGGGCAAAGTCAACAATACATAATTCAAAACAAATACGGTGAATATAAAGGAAAGCAATGTAATATCAGCCGGTTTCGACCGTTCAGCAGTCAATAAATACTACGGAGTCATACGGGCAAGAGAACAATAACATTAAACTGTTAGGAAAACACTTTTAGAAAAAAGGAAGCACTGTTATTAGTTAGAAAACTTATCAGAAGAGGTCGGAATGCAGTCGAAACGCATCTCTTTTTGTGTTGTACGTCATAAGAGCAATATCTAGTACAAATTATTATTCACGTATTTTACAAACATGCATTACATTATTTCAAAAACACGTAATTCCTATATAGCTATAACTGATGGCGATAAAATGAAGCTCCTATAGCTAAGAAGAGAAAACTTTCAAATTTAAACTGACCAATTAGGTAGCAGCTCAGGTCAATTTAGATTCAGCTGTTCGTCCTTTAAAATTGAATCGCGTCTATTCCGAACAAACGCAACGAATCGTTTTTTTATTCGAACACACTGACAGTGTATTACACCCAATTTTCAGAATTGCTCCTCGAGTTTGTAAATTATGTCACTGATCTGATTTCTTCTTATAATTCAGATATACTTTCCTTGGATTCATGTAATACAAACCCACATATATGATGCGCTTATTAATGATGAGCATGCTAAATTAAAATTCCTAATGTCTTCTACATGTATTCTAATTAATGTCTTGTACATCATTTAAAACTCATATGGAGTAAACCCGCTGTAGTCTACGTGCAATTCTCAACTACGGATGTTATATCTATGAACTTTAATTGTGATTGGTATCAGATAATCCGCATATCAAGAACAAAATTTCCTATTTTCTTATGCCAATGATAATATGTCTTCAGAGGAAATGGAAACAGCATGACAATACAGACGGAAGGCATGACTATAGGTTCTAAATGAACACCGGGTTCTCAGTTAAAATTGTCGTATAGGTTTCTAATGACAGTCAGATTTAATGAGTGTTACTCTTTTCCACCCTTGCTAGATTTCCACTACCTGTTTAGTCATTAATTCTAAACGCGTTCGCTGCTAGCTCGGAATGGAACCAAATCAATATCACTTGCAATAAATGTTCAAATCCATGGAAGCATTACAGATCGCATGATAGGCAGGGGTGGCATGACCTTACCAGGGACCTCTAATTTATTTTTCCAGTGGGAGGTACCGGGTGGTGGCTTTGTGGATGGGTGAGATGCATCATTGCGGTCAAGTGTTGATGGACTGTTGTAGTTATTTGTTGTGGTATTTAGTGCTTTGTTTGTTTTTTCTAGCTAGACTTTGAGCGGTAGCAATTACCTGTAGAGCAAAGCCAGCAAGGCGGAAGGCTCTTTTGGATTGGATTGGATTGGACTATACAGTATATGGTCCAAGGAAAATAGTATACTGTAGAATATGTAAACTTTTATTCTTATTTTATTAATTTAGAATGTTGGTTTAACCTATGACGTCCATTTGAGAAGAGCATAAAATAGGTAATTGTAAACTGCACCCGCCTTTAATTTTCAAGTGGTCCACCTATCTGTAATTTCTGATGAATTGGTGCTCTGAACTTCTTCACGCAATATCGACGTCCTATATAATCTCTTCTGGATTCACCGCTTTCCGTGCAATTAACTACACTTGTACCAAATCTCGAGGCACCTGATTGCAACTACCTTTGTCTTTTGAAAATGCAAACTAAAGTGAAATACAATGAAATCTGCTCCTGTATAGTGATTCTTTCCACTACTTTTTGCAGATTTTGTACAACTAGTCATGAGTCACAGGGGCCTGCCCCCCCTCCGAAACTTGGATTAATTGTTAATCATTTACAGAAATCTTTCACAATGAAACTGAATGCATGCATTCGAATTAACAACTGTAGGCAAAGTAATTATTTTAACTCACCGCATCATTTCGGATCATTGTCAGAAATCAGAGGTGAATTTTGGATCGATTGGACCGAACAAAAAGTGGGACAAAGTTGCCATAAATTATGTTTAGGTCAACATTCCCTGCCTTCCCTCAAACTTCTGCAACGGCAAAACGATTAATTCCGAACTTCAGAGTTGGAATTTACGATTTTAAAGTACGGTCAAAAAATTGTTTTTATTAATACCGAAGTTAAACTTTCGTTCCACCTTGGAAATCTTAAGTTCGATCGCAAGATTGAAAGTTCTGGCACACATATGCTATAAATTTAACTCGCGCCTTTTAAATTCTTTTTAAAAGTTTTTGTCACCAACAATATGATAAAGAAACTGCTTTGCTATATATCAGGGGCGTATATAGGAACAGGTCCGGCAATTACCGGACTAATAATTTAGAGAGAGGCGCCAATTGTACATAGCCGCATTACCTATTATATTTTTTATTACAATTTCGTAGAGAGACGGTGTTGCAGAAGACAGCAATGTGCAATTCTGTAATACAACGACAAGTTGACTTACTTATATCTAATTTCCCTCACAGCATATCTATAGAAGTGAAATATAAATAGAAACGGCAACAGTCGAGGGAGTAAAGCAGGGGCAAAATGGAAAAGAGGGCGTGCATATGAGGGCTATATTTAACACTGGCCGCTGCAGCTACGCGTGCAAGTGTTGTTATGAATAAAGCATAACGCGATCAGTTGATCAATCGCTCAGTTGCTGTGCAGTGTGTTTTTAGGCGTACGTTCAAAAGGCCCTCCGCTTATAGCCTATTGCCTATAGCACAGCGCCGTAGTCTTTTTGCCTGTGTTCAACGCCAGATAGATTCAGGGTAGAGTGAGAGAGAAAAACAATAGATCAACTTGGCCAAGTGTGCCAGCCTGCGTGTGAGTGAGTGGGTGAATCAAGTTGCAATGGCTAGCGTGCTCTATCTCTCTCTGTCAGCAAACTGACCAATCAGATAACATGTTCTAGTGTTACGCGACCGACCAACCGAGCCAACGCCAATATAGATGCCGGCAATTGGTTAACAGTAAAAATATATGTAAAGAATTTAAACTACTTACGCACATGGAAACACAATTCTTTGAAAAATGTTAAGCGCTTTGTTTACTTTTTCAGTTTGTATAGTTGAAATCTTTCATGCTTATAACGTTAATATTTGAATGTAGCGGTATTTACACATCATCACGATTTTAAAGTTCGATCGTTTTCTGTCCTACCAATTGTACGTAAGGAAAAATCGAACTCTCATATAGATGAAAATGGCCTGAATTTCTTGCGAAGTCCAATTGGTTTTAAGAAGACTACTGATTGAAAAAACTGACTGGATTGGTTGGCACTTGTGTCCATCAACAAAGACACAGCACTAGCTTTGGACTGTGTGCAATGGAAGGAATTGCTCATTATAGAAGTAACGCCTGCCATTCGCAATCTAACTGACCTTGTTGAAGTAAGGGTCATAAAGCAATTAGCCTAGTACGTAAAGGTTCAACTCGAACTAAGTTAACAACTACACTTAAATTTTCAATATATTTTTATCTTACATAGTGTAAAAATAAGCTTATAACTGTCATATAGATCCATATAGATCCCCGTGAACCTTAGGGGATTCCATGAATCCATGAAACAAAACAGTATGACTGGATGACGTCACGGAATTTTCAATGAACTACAGGCTCACGAGTGACGTCACACCCTAATCAAATAGAAACGAGGGCGTTGCGAGGGAAGGGTCACCTTCAACTAACATATAGATCCAAAACAACACAAAACGAAGATGGAATGAGAGTGAATGAGTTAATGGGAAAAATTCATAAATGAAAGGAGAGATTAAATCGATGAAAAATGACAACCACAAGCACTGTATTTTTTACCTTTTCCCATCACAAATCAAATGACACGTGGAAAAGCTTACAAATAATATGGCGCCTCCCTTCATTATACGCGTTTTAAAAACAAAACTTTATAGAATAATATACAGGGTGATTCATATTTATGTATACAATCTGTAACAATGTATACACTCTTATTATAATCCTATCTTATCTGTGACACAGAAATATATTTCTATAGTCTACCGACGGATATTTAAATCTATCTATAGGAAGAATGCTGGTCGATCAAGCAGTGCTCGTTCTTAAAAAAAACAGCGCCGCTGTGATTCCAGGTACTTTCGGAGACGACCCACATATATGTCTTTACGTAAAGCATCTCGAGATTACAACTTGTCCGTAACAATAATTTCTTGGATTTTGAAAGACAGGACGAATATGAATAGCCTTTCCGACCAGTCTTATTATTTCAATTAAATGATGGGAACAATGATAGACAAAGAGAGTTTGCAGAGTGGTTCATAAACAGTTGTCAAGATGATGATACATTTTCTGACAGGATAGCATGACCAGACGCGGCTACATTCAAACTGAATGGGCGTGTAAATCGACATATTTGTGTGTACTGGGGTGAAAATGACGTTACCATGAACGCCTCATTGCTGTGAATGGATTGCATTTCGAACATTTAAGAAAATAACTCTCAACTGACACTTCTGCTTATTCCAGCTAGTGTGAAACACTGTATTGTTATAATAAAAGATTTAATAAAGTTGTTATAAAAAAGTATAGATAAATATGAAACACCCTGTATAATTCCGTGATAATATTCAAATCTCTTAGTAGTTTAATATACAATTATCTATATAATTAAGCGATATGTAAGTGTGTGTATGTATCTGGTAAAACGCTTTCACGCAAAGACCGCTTGACTAAATTGCTTAAAATTTCGCGTGTAGCTGTGTATTTACAGTGCCAAGGACATAGACCAGGTTTTGTTTTGATTGCTGGCCTCTCAAGGCCTCTCAAGGCACAATTACGAACAAAGGAGAAAGCGGACAGGAAGTGAAAATTCGTCTCGCCAGCGCAGACAAGCCTTTGTCGACCTCAGAAAATTGTGGAAATCGCATGACATCTCAACAGGCACCAAGCTCAGTCTGTTGAAATCGTTATTTTTTTATGGGTGCTAATCATGGACACTGACACAAGATGAATGTTCGCGAATTGGAAGTTTTGAACTGCAGTATGGTGCTATCTGAGAATGCTAAATATCAAGTGGGAGTCAAGAACTACTAACATCACAGTCTTAGAGAAAGGGCACAATAACCGATAGTCTCGTCAATATCATCAAAAGTCGAAAAGATAGTTTTTTGGCTATATCCGGCGACGTGGTGGCGAGAGACTCCAGAAGACCATCATGGAAGGAACAGTTGACGTGGACGACCCAAAACCAGGTGGACTGATTCTATAAAAAAAACTTGGTGGATCTATGGCGGAAATTCAATACAAGAGCGATGGACCGCGCTGATTGGACACGGTCAGTGCTGGAGATCATGAAAGGATGGCTAACGACCTGATCAACTTCTGCTGATGATAATATTTAATGAGAAACTAAACCTCTTAATGGCAATAGTGTCATTAGCTAGCTCAAACTAGTCAGAATTGCAACACACTCCAGGATGGTGTACTGTAAAGCAATCGTCCACACAATCCACGAGGTGTGTCTGGATTTCACGACGTTGTTCGCCAGTCTTTGGTATTTTGGTGGCGTTTGGTAGGTCGTGTCAGAATCTCTCTGATTTAGTTACATTTGTACACCACGTTGGCTTTGACCATCTTGGGGATTGGCTCTTTGATTTGTTTTAGTATATTGTCACTTAGAATAAAAAATAAAATAAATGGAATGAGTGCCAGTTTTCTTTAAGCATTTTTTATTTACCTTTTGCTGCTAATCTATTATATTAAGCAAGCTTCGTGATTCCTGCGTCGGTCGGTCGCGTACCGCCAGAACATGTCGTCTGATTGGTCAGTTTGCGGGCTAGCTGGCTTAAAGCTGCACAGTCAGTCAGCCGCAAGCTGATCTATATTTATTTTCCCTGTCGACTCTGGCGTAATCTATCTCGCATTGAACACAACGGCGTTGCACTATAGGCCATAGGCGGATGTTATCCGTGCTTGTGGTCGGCTTACGTTCAACCAGCCGACAGTTGTGAAGACGTTTAAATCGATCTGGCACTGAGAGCGTGTCTGATTTCTGTGCAGCGTGTGTTAGGTGTGCGTGTTATTTGCATGCGGAGCTGCAGCGGGTCACTGGTTGATGGTATTGTAGAACAAGTCAAACGGATTTTCTTTTAATATTACATTAGCCTGGATTTGCTGACACGTGTACAGTACAGTGTACAGAACATTTGAGTTGATTACTAGAATTACGAAGAATTATTTGCCATTTGCACACTTTTGTTTTACTACATTCAATTACGTTTGTGGAACCGCGCATGCGGTTCTGGCGGCGCCTCTTGGCGTCTGATAATAATGTTTACTAGAAAAAAACATTAGTCGTCCTTGTATAAAATCAGGGACTAAAACGCATTCTTTACCAATCCTGCAGTAAAAAAAGTATCTTGAAATTTATTTTCTGAGTTGAATGTAAATCTACAGCAGCTAATCAATTTTAAATTCCTCATTACATTCGTCTGGATCGTGATTAATTGTTTCTTATACAGGTAACTTTCCGCTTTCTGTGACACAAATAAAGCAATGCAGTTAAAAATGTAAATAGATCAATAATTTACTTGGACAACATCGTGTACTGCCTGCATACTTATATGAAAGGTAATCAATTTTACCCCCTAACTTTTCATGATAAATTATGCATATATTTTCGGCTGTCTACAATATAGAGTTATTCTCTGTTGTACTGTAGATGTTCTCTAACTGTGTTACACAATTGTACACATTATTAGGTATATTATGTAACTAAAAGAATATATGTATTGATCTTAGTCAAACCTAATCGAAACTATGCCGGTACACTTTAAATCATTTTATCAGGGTCATGTGCACGTCTCATGTGCGCGCCTCATGTGCACGCGTATAGGAAGAAGCTTTTTATTTGTAAAATTTGCTGTCTAGTACATAATCAGGAAATGGACAAATTTTTGTACTGAAAAACAGATTAACATTTCGTCAAAATTATTACTATTATTTTAAAATTTTATTTATAAGATAAACGCATAGTATATAGGTCATAGCAATCAGTTACTATAAAAACATTATAACAAAAATGCCGAATTACATTTTTCTAAATAAAACAACTCATTAGCACTGTTAGTGAAATAAAAAATTGACAACATGATTTTAAAAATAAAATAATTTTATTATATTCAGAGACAGAAGTTGTGGTGACTGCACAACTACTGTATGATTCAATTCTTATACTAGGCAATTAGCCAATGACAGCTCGCCACCTGCTGGGGTCGATAAACTTTCTCTGTTCGACACTGACTGCTAAGCAGACAGACAGGCTAAAAAGAACCTACAGTAGGGTGGCTTTATCAACCGGTGAGTAAATCAATCCTTAAGTAAACAGCACTAACCAGCTTATTCACCCTTCATGGGCCGCGCTGCTGGGGGGGGGGGCAGCTGCCGCCCCCAATAATCCTAAGAGCGTGGGCCCCTTTCAATATCATCAATATGTTAGTCTATGGTTTAAATGGGATTCCCTGTTGTTTTATCACTAGGAGGGGCTTCTGGAAACTGATGGGGGCCCTATGGACTGCAACAGGGCCCCTCTTGACTGCACAGGGGCCTTTCTTGACTGCACAGGGGCCCCTCTTGGCTGCGCAGGGGCCTTTCTTGACTGCACA
>JAUYWV010074672.1:4397-15643 GCA_032274565.1 Nematoplana nigrocapitula | reverse complement strand
CTTATTTTCCACGTCGTCCCATATAACGGCTGCAAAATCGATTTATTTTAGGCGTCATCCCATATAACGGCTGCAAATTCGACTTATTTTCCACGTCATCCCATATAACGGCTGCAAAATCGATTTATTTTAGGCGTCATCCCATATAACGACTGCATACTTGACTTATTTTCCACGTCGTCCCATATAACGGCTGCAAAATCGATTTATTTTAGGCGTCATCCCATATAACGGCTGCAAAATCAACTTATGTTCCGCGATATCCCACATAACAGCCAAAAGTCGATTTCTAATTTTATGCTAAAATCACTTCAACACAATATAAACGTAGAGATAACTTAATACACAGTCTACCAATTATTGCAGCATATCTCAGTAGGACTAAACCTATCGTCTATCGTCAGCCATTGCTAACTATCTTCATGTCCTCTCCGATTCGAAGGCTGGCAACAATTCCACCCCAAGTTTGGTTTCTGTCCTCTTCGAGCAGTGACACCGCCGTTGCACATTCTCATTTTTTATACTTTGTAGGATTATGATTGTCACACTCCGGGTGGCGTTCAATTTCCCGACGCGGACAATCCGGGCTTTCTCTATTCGAACATGGAACACACGATGCCCCGCCTGGGTCCATCTCCGGGACCACCCGGGGCCAAGAATATGTTCGCCTTCTTCCCCGAACAGAACCAGTCACACTACAGAGGGGGAGTGGGGCAGATGTCGGAAAATGCTGCTGCCGAAGACACTACACCAAAGAGTGAGTTTTTGTTGTTGTTTCATTTGCACCGTCCAGGACTGCCCACTCTTCGCCAAACACATGCTGCTTTAAAGCCGTGTTTTACTTGGAAGGCTAAACAGTGAATTGGACCTGAATGTCCGCCGTCAGGTCGGAACTTTCCCCACTGGGACGCGTACCACGCTGGCTTGCGTGGCTCACCGAGTTTAGACTCGCGGGAAAGTTGTGCGGACTGCAGTACTTTCTCGGATATAGAAATCCGCCCGGGGGCGCTTGTAGTGTCAGGGCTACGGCAACGACTGCAATGCCCATTAGGGAGAACCCATAACCTGTGCACTGCAGCCTATCTACACCAGAGGATTCGATGGTATGGGTTTTCTTAGATGCCAATTAATCTTTGAGACTATAATACTCGGTGTCACCGTCCATACTTTTCTATAGAGAAGGTGTTAAAACGACAACCCCATAGGGCAGTCAGGAAGACCCTCTAAACATCGGGAAATTGCAGACGGACGATATTGACTTTGTTTTTATCTATAGAGTTGTATCCAAGTAATTTATGTACCCATTTGGAAGTTGGTGTACTGTAAATAACCTGGGTAAACATTTTCTATGGGGTACAGTATGTCTATGTCTAATACGATGGGATTCCCTATTCTCAGGCAATCCCCACGACGACTTGCAAACCCCAACCCTGCCGAACCACGAAGAAACCGATACGGATAACCAGCGGAACCGTCTGCCCAAGTTGGGCCATTCTCCGCAGAGGCCCCGGCCCGATTCAAACCGGCAAAGTCCGCATCTCACCCAGTTACCAGCCACCAATGTGAGTCAAGTGGAGTTTTTTTTTATAGTTTGAGTGTAACTCGGGGATACATAGGGCAATATAAGATCGGGAAACAAGTTCTATCTGACGTTTTTATTGTTCAGTTAATACTTGCATTTATTTATTTAATAAGGCATATAAAATATTTATGTAATACATATTTAATTACTTATTTGAATCTTATTCTTATTAAACCCTCCTGGTGACAATAGCACCTAGTACAATTTCTTCCTTAATTAAACGTCTCAATAAAATCATTTATCTTCATGATGGCAAAGTGTCGAGTTGAAATTTGTGCGAAAAGTTAAACCGATCCAACAACTCATGAGGAAAGTTGTTCAACTAAAATCGTATCGCATGGACACAGCCTGAGAGTTTAAATAATCCCCAAATTTCTGATGCACCACAGTGTAGAACAGGATCGGCAAACTTTCTGACGCCGCGGGCCAAATCAAGACCCGGCCGAGGGCCAGACGAACAGGACAACATCGAAACAACACCGAGTGGTGCTGTCTGTCCTTGCACAGTCAGGTGGGGATCGGACAGCTGTGCACGAAGACGATTCTTCGTGTATCTGAACGTGGTGAATAGCTGCTTGTGCTCCCGACGTGCTTATCAATTTCAGGCAAGCGGGAGGCGGAGAAGTCTATAAAGAAAAACAGTGGGCCAGAAGCTGTCAGAAACTTCCCACGACATGGGGGAGGCTTTTCTCCGTGAGAAAGGTGGCGATCTGTGCCCTGAGTTCCCAAACGCGACCCAGCATGTTTCCGCGAGACAGCCAGCGGTCTTCGAAAAAAATAGGGGAGGTCGCCGTATGCTGTTTCGGCCTCTTCCAGGAGTGCTTGGAACTGGCGGTGGTTGAGGCTCCCGGCCAGGATGGAAGGAGTTGACAGCCTTGACTAGTAGACCAGGCCTTTCACACGCAGTAGATGATTTTGTGTGGTGTTTTGTCGATTTTGACAATACTGTATCGATAATTGTTCCTTGTTTTTAAAAAAAAATCTTTTCGCGGGCCGGATTAATATAATTAAATGGCGGGGAGGAGGGGGGGGCGCAGTTTACCGACCCCTGGTGTAGAAGCAATTGAGTATCTGGCAAAATCTTTCCTGGGTGTAGCAGATTGTCCTCTTCGTACATTCACGTAAACAAACACGAGCCCCCCCCCCAACGCTTTGACTGACGTGCACCTTTTATGGAAGGCCGGCTGATTTTAGCTAAGGTTTTAATAATAACACCGGTACAGTTCAAAGAAAATAAAAATTCGCGTAACCTCTTTGTTCGTGAGTAGGGCGAAGTTAGACTAATGGTATTCCAATTTCCACATCGTTCATTAATTTCCCTCCCTTACATGCATGCGTTCTATGGGATATTGGGTGTCAGTTCGAAGCTGTTGACAAAAAGTAAAATATCTCAAATATCGGAATTATGACAGAACGATTTTTGTTATTAAGGACTTACACGCCTTGTCTGGACAAGTCGAACATATTATACATTCCTTAGTTAATAAATGATAAGCATATTTACCGCTTTTTCTCTCTGTAACTATTCTATGCATTACTAAAATATCTGCTTTGGAAACTGTCCCCTGCGTCACCTCGTGTGTATGCAGGAGACAACATCTAACCGCATACTTGGTGTGAACTGAATGAAGTTGATTGGAACACTGCGTTATGTGGACCTCTCCCATCTGCTCACGCCTTCATTTCAGGCACCCCATGTTCAACTCTTTCAATCGGCACATGAATCTGGAAAGGCCATGCTCGGCGGGAGCGGAGGCAGTCTGGGTCTGGTCCGGGCAACTCCGACCAACAAGGAGAATCTCCTGCCCAGATTTGGTGAGAATAAAT
Organism: Nematoplana nigrocapitula; assembly: GCA_032274565.1. Classification (NCBI taxonomy): domain Eukaryota; kingdom Metazoa; phylum Platyhelminthes; order Proseriata; family Nematoplanidae; genus Nematoplana; species Nematoplana nigrocapitula. The sequence goes on along the minus strand of JAUYWV010074672.1, from coordinate 12,234 downwards.
TGGCTGGGTTTATTCTTTGTTTAGTCCTTCTTCTTGTTGTTCTTCTTCTTGAGAGATTCGCGAAACCTGGTGCAGATGTCGGGGATACCTTCGCAGCCTTTCCTAAATTGCATTTTGTGTGTCGAGTTTTAGATCTCCCCATTGAAATTGATCGGATTGACATGTTTTTCAGTCGAATTAAACTTCGCCCACTCAGCTGGTTTAGATTAATTGATTAAATACGGTGTAGCATGGACATACATACAGTGTCAGTGTTCGCCCAGGCGTCAAATTTTAAAAATTTTACAAAGTCGGCCGATGATCTCATATATGAAGCTGAGAAGACTGGAAATTTCAGAGAGCAAATTGTCTCAAATCAAAATATGCTTCAACACAAATATTTACCATGGTGTAAACATTTCCGTCTGAAAGGAACAAAACCATATTTTTTACCCGGGGGTTGGCCAAAAAGATACGAGGGTGCCTTAATCAACCGATGCGTAAACCAGTCGGTAAGTAGCCACTGCCTAAGTTCCGGCGGCTTTCTGTTCATCAACCGGTGAGTAACTTAGCCAGTGGCTAGCGTTAAGTCGCGTCGTAACTTTTGCAATGCAAATATCTACATACCGGCTAGCGCTATGTAAGTGGACAAACCGGGCAGAATGGATTAAATGGTTACATCACACAGTTTTCCTTTTTTGGGATTGTCGCCGTGCCGAAAAATATCTCCTTCACTTTTTATTATCTCCAAAAATTTTCGTTTCTCTTCATCCGTAAAGTTTTTGGTACGCGGCGCCAGCATCATGACAATTCCAACAACGCTAATACAAGTATCCACCGCGCACCCTTGTTACCAAAACTTCATTCATAAAAATATACCGCATTTGCGTCAGCAGACACGGCCGATATCATCGCTTCTGATTGGCTGGAATTACACACTGGGGTTTTTCTTGACCTTCATTCCCACACAAAAGTACGTTTGGAGTCTAGCCACTGATTAGTTACTCAATGGTTGGCAAATACAACCGGTAAGTAGACAGTGAGTAGGCTACGTCGTGTCGCAACTATTCACTGCCTAACTTTACTTACCGACTGGTTTACTCATCGGTTGAATAAGGCACCCAGAGAATTTTATTCTGTGTATTTTTCCCAATAGAACATAGGTCTAGAAAGGTTTCCTTTAAAAGTTATTCAACAATTTCCAAATATGCTCTTCGTACAAAAAAGAACACACACAGCTGGATACTTTGACTGCCACCAAACCAAAGGACGGGGCAACTAGGAACATTGCATTCCACGTTTTTCATATCGGACAACTCTTTGAATTTTGTTATAAATTATAAGGAGAAATATCATAGCGCAAGAAGAAATTGTCGAAAGGTTGTGGGTGCCGCGCAACAGAGAAAGAGGATGGAAGTAAATGAGGAGCTGAAGGGAAGGGGGGAAATGGAGCGGGTGTTCAAGATGGCTAAGAAGTTGAAAAGGATAGTAAGGATGTCGAGGGGATTGCCTGCGTGAAGGATTCAGATGGAAGACTGGTGACGGAAGAAGAGGGCGTTTGAAGTGTGTGGAAGTGTTATATGGAAAAATTGATGAATGAGGAAAATGAATGGACTGATGATCTGGAGCGAGACGTTGTTGAAGGGTCAGTCGAGTAGTTTTCCGCGTTTGAGGTGAGAAAGGCGTAAGGCGATCGAAGAAAGAGAAAGCAGGCGGACCAACTGGTTTAGTTGTGGAGATGCTGGAGGCGGGCGGGGATGCAGGGGTAAATTGGATAAGGTCGGCTTGTAACGAGGCGCTGAGGAAAGGTGAGGTACCAGAAGATTGGAAGGTTAGTGTGCTGGTTCCACTGTTTAAGGGAAAGGGCGATGCGATGGAGTGTGGGGCGTATAGGGGGTTGAAGATGTTGGAGCATGTGATGAAGATCTGGGAACGGATGCAGGAGGCAAGGTTGAGGGAAAGATTGTGGCTGAGCGAGGGACAGTTTGGTTTTGTAAAAGGAATAGGGACCATGGATGCGATGTTCATTGTGAGGAGAGTGCAGGAAAGGTATCTGGAGAAAAAGAGAAGCCTGTATCTAGCTTTTGTGGATCTGGAAAAAGCGTTTTATAAAAAATGTGGGGGAACTACCGAAAAAGCGCCAAAAAATGGTACATAAAAATAATTAACTAAAATAAAAAAATCGAGTATACATAAAAAATAATTAAGTAATACAAAACAATCGAGTATATTTGCGAATTTCGAGTACATGCGGCCACCCTGATGACTACTTGGTACAAATAAGGCTCATCTGTCATGCACTCTCCGAATCCTCAAACATTTTAGGCAGTAATGACACTATGGTATCAGTGTATATTCGTGTATTTCCTCGAAATTCGAGTACTAGTGGCCACCCTGTGAAACTTTATTCTCTGCTTAGATCTCCTTAGTTTTTTACTAGTCACAGTACTGATTACAAAGTCACCACTCATTGTTCAATTTCAAATTATACTACTGTACATGAAACCCTTTCAGTCGGGTGATCGACGCTGGTCTCTAGACAGGTTTTTTATTTGCAAACTTGATCGATAACCCAGGTCGAGGAAGACCATGTTAAAAACCTAGGTGATAAAACTAGAGTCGAACACACGTGATTGACGCAAGTTTTTAGGACAGTTGCTCTCGAAACCACGGTCAGAGTCAAATTTGATACAGCAATCTCTCAGGGTTTTTTCCCTTAAGAAAATTTACATTATTTCATTACAAAATGTTTAAAACAAATTAAACTATTGGATAGCCTACTTTATTCCCTTTCCAACAATATATAATATATTATTATCCATTAATTATAAGTATGTCTAAAAAACACCAACCTCTTTCCAGCACACGCGAAAACCTGATGCAGGTTTTTTGACCTAGGTTTCGAAACTCGCTTCCATCCCCTGACAGTTTGTTGTCACTTGTAATGCTATTTGTTTTTATTAGATGCAAAAAGTCACTTAGTTTTTTCATAAAAAGTAAATATATTACATGTCTTGCTATCTATCAACTTTGAGACAAGTTAAACAAAACTGGTTCAGTTGTTGATGCCCCATGTTCTGGTCGCCCAAGTCTGTGTACTGAAGACAATATGACTGTGGTTGCTCAGGCATAGTATCAAACAAACTTCACTACATAAAATACATACAAAACTAAATATGAAACCTTACATTCCACAACTAATTCACAGACTTTTGGAGGATGACAGTTTACAAGTCAGTGTGAGGATATTCTCACCTTTTGAGACGAGATTGCATGGACTGACAAAGTCATGGTATAGCGGGTCCACAATTTTTTGAAGGAACTGTTACTGGGGAAAAGTATCTAAATAAATTGATGACTGTCACTGTGAGGATCATAACATTGAATCAAAGGTAGTTCAATATATGAAAGTAGTGATTTTGAATCATGTCCCTGGAAAAGTAGGGTGTTCTGATTATCAGTTCCATAGGAAAAGAGAGTGGGCTTCTTATAATACCCATCAGCAAGGTCAATCTAATAAATGCATTTATATCTTGTAATATAACCAGCAAAAGTGAGGCAAGGCTCTGTCATTCAATTAATAAGAAGACTCTTCAATGAAAGGTCAACAGCAAGTCCAAGTCACTGGTTTCCTAATAAGTGCATCATTGAGAAACTTTGTTGAATATCCATAACATGTTTATTTATGTTATTTACACTGCTAGAGACTGTCTGCAACATAGGCTTAATGAATGGCATTATCTTCCATATGATGGTTGTCAGAAGCAGTTGTGACCGATTGGCAGTCCACTTTACTGTCTCCATCGTTTCCAAAGTCTACCATGTCCTCAATTGACTCTAAATTGTTGCTGGTTTCTGAATGCGCATTGTTAGAATTTTGACATCTACAAGGTGTCTCAAAAGTCACGCATCATATGAAAAATATGATTTACAAAAACAAATCTATTTTATTGGGAGAATAGAACAACATTAAAAAATAGTTTATTCCGAGCGCTTTCGCATTGCTACATCGTCAGGGTACAGTACAGAAATAAAGTATTGCATTGGTACAGGGTGTGCAAATATTTGTTGCTAATTATAAACTTTAATCAACCATTGAGCTGAGAAATAAGATCGATACATCAATATGTACAGTATCAGCTAATGTAAAATCGCATTATAACTAACCAATTAGATTACTTACAAGTAGTCATAAAGGGACATCCGTCAATAAATTAGTAAGACTACAAAAATTTTAAACACAGGTTATAGACGTATTCCTCTTTTTCGTTCAGGAATGGATTCTTTTCTTTGATGTAGATGGCTTCTGCAATTCGAGCTGCAAGTGCTGTTGTGGCTCTATAGAGGATTCTCACGTGTTCCGTATTGCTTGTCTCTCTACATCCCTGACATCCCAGTGTGGTATTGCCCCTCTGGTGTTCCCTCCACCGCTGTTGTAAGTGTCATGCAGTCTGCCCGACATAGAGACCCTGACAGGTCTGACATGTGATGGAATATAAAACTTTGGACTGTAGCATCTTGTCTTAGGTCGCCTTCGTATTGCAGATCATGGTTAGCTTCTCTGGTCTCATGGCTGTTCTTAATTCGAGGTTTTTTCCTGGCCATCCTTGCAACTTTCTTCAGCAGGTCGTCCATATTGGTATCGATCCATGGCAGTGTTAGTGTAGGTAGTAGTCTGCGTTCTATGTCTCTTGTGATCTTCTTGTATACCTTCTCAGGCCATTGGTTCTTATTCAGGATTTCCTGTACTTCTTTCAGTGCTCTTCATCGGCATTCTTCGTGTGATGGTAGGCGGAGTGCCCTCTCGATAAGTGCTGTTGCTGCCACTCTCTTGTGAGTCCAGGGTGCTGCAAGGTAGTTCATGAACACACCTGTGGTACTTGGCATCCAGTAGATGTCTGTAGCCATTGTCCCGTCATTGCACTGTTGTAGTTTTAAGTCCATAAAAGGCAGTTCCTTGTTGTGATTTGGCATATCGATTGTAATTTTCAGCTTGCTGTGTATCTCATTGACTTTTTCTCATATTCTGGGAACATCGTCTATCTATACTGCCGAAAGTATATCATCCACATATATTTGGTATATGTCGCTGTTGAAGATTTCTTTTACTTTGGGGTCTATAACTTTTGACATCCATATATTCGCCAGGGCTGGTCCCATTTGACTCCCCATAGCTACTCCCAGATTGGATCCACTCTGACATATCTGGAGCCACAAAAGTGATTCCCTTAGTAGCTAACAACACCAGTTTCTTGAAAGTGTTTCTGTCAACTGGTGGCACGTTTTCTTCACCATAAAATTCTTCTATCAGGACATCAGTGGCTTCTTCCAAGGGCATGTTAGTGACACAAAATCAGGTGACAGCCATGTGGCATTGTCTTCTATTGTTACTTCTGTGACCATTCTGGCAACATTGAACGAGTTGAAGTTTGGTTTTATATCCTCGAGATGTTTAACCTAATTGTTGGTATAGCCATTCGCCCAGGTTGTGGTATATGTTTCCAAGTATAGCAATTACCAGTCTCAGCGGTGTATTTGTTTTGTGAACTTTTGCCGAAACCATACATTTTTGGTAAGCTGCCTACTGTTGATCTGATCTTGTTGTAAATGCCTTTTCAGATTTTCTTTTCCTTTTGCATATCCAGCACCTACTTATTGAATTCTTCTTCCACCTTTAATGTTGAATCCTTTACATTTCTAAGTATCAATGCTTCATTTTCTGAAATGTGGTCCATTCAATATGTCTCGTATTTTTGACAGACTGTATGTATTCCATCTCATTGTGCAGACATCCCAGGCTTGAGAACACTGTGTCCAACTTGGTGGACTGTGTGTCTGCTGCATCATTGACCAGCATCATGACCAATTATGTGAATCTGCTGACACTATGGGAGACTGCTGTTACCAAGACATCAGACACTCAGATGAAAGCCAGTATCCAGGGTGTCAATGCCATTATGCAAGGTCACAAGTACCTTTTTGCAATCCGTTTGTTAGAGCTTATTTTCAGGCACACCGACAAGTTGTCACAGACCCTTCAACAACCCAATGTTAAAGGTCACTGTATTGCAATGTTGGTTGTGGAAACACAGGTCTATTAAAAGACAGCAGCTTTGATGCCTTCTCGGAGAAAGTTGAGCAGCCATGTGAATCACTGGGTTTGGGTGAGCCTTCCCTGCCTTGCAAGCGTAAGAATCCATCTCATTTACATGTGGGTGATGGAGCCTGTCATTTCCAATTTTCACCCAAAGATGACTACCAGTGCAAGTATTTCGAGGCTCTACATCACACTATGGCCACCATTCAGGAACGTTTCAACCAGGAAGGGTTCAAAATGTTGTACAATGTGGAGCAGTTGCTGATGAAGACATATGCTAGTGAAAACTCAGCTGACATGACAGCTGCAATCTGCAAGCTCTTCAGTGATAACCTCATTGCTCAGCTTGGAACTCTACATTAGTATTACAAATAATATACTATAGATAATCCGTCCATAGAGAATAATGTGAAGTCAGAATTCCCTGGTTAGGGAAGTATGCAAGTTACTGCAGCTGCTCTTGATCATGCCAGCCACAAACGTTTCTACAGAGCAGTCCTTCAGTGCTCTCAGATGTGTAAAGTCTTACCTGCAAAGCACAACAGGTTAAGCAAGGCTTAATTATCTCCTAATCCTTCACTATCACATCAAAAAGACTAACTAGCTGGACCTGAAAGTGATGTCTGCAAGAGCACATTTGCCATGATGCCCTTCAAGATTATTACTCATATAATGTATAGTAGATCTGTTATTGTACTCTCCAATATAATTGTGGGGTCTATATTTTGAATTTTCTAAAACATTTCCTGAGGGAGGATCACCAGACCCCCTCACCTTTCTGTTAACCAGACCACTCAAAACTTGGTAGCTACACCACTGTATAACAATAAACGAATGTTATATTTAGAAATAAGTCTATGCGTGCACGAAATCTGACTGATTAGCTTCACTTGGGTTATAATTACAAGTGATGTGGTTTTCTCCTGTGCCTGGAAATATTAGTGCATAGTATTTTAGTTAGGCTAGTAATCACTAATTTGGTGCATAGTATTTTAGTTAGGCTGGTAATCACTAATTTGGTGCATAGTAGCCAGAATATTATAGGAATTGTATATATATATATATTATGGATATATGTACTATATATATACAGTGTCATGCAAAAGTATTGAGATACTTTAATTTTACCATTAATCTGAGGTGAATTTTCATTTTTATAACATATATTAGAAAATATGTGTAATTTTAGACTAGTACAATCTTATACAGTGCAGTTTTAATAATTTTGAATTTGTCTAACAGTGTAAGAATTTGAGGTATACAGATTTGCATTTTTAACCATTACTATGCATATAATAATTTTGGCAAAAAAAGCAAGAAAAATATATCCTAATGAGTTTTAATGTACATAATTATGTTTGAAACAGTTAAAAAACATGCATACAGTTAATATTTAGTGGCATATCCTTTGTTCTTCACAACTTCCAAAATTCTCCTAGGCAAACTCTCCACCAATCGTTGACACATCTCCATCATCACCTCGAGGCACCATATCTTTGTGAATTTTTGCCAGAATGCTGCCAGCTTAGTGAAACATCAGCCAGATAGCTTCCTCTTAACAATCATCCATAAGTTTTCAATTGGGTTGAGATCAGGACTATTGTCGGCCAGTCAAGTAGTGGGATCTCATTCTGGGTAAGCCAGGCATGGGCCCTCTTGGAAATGTGGCAGGGAGCAGAATCCTGTTGGAAGGTGTTGCATCCTCCAATGACAATACTCCAACTTTTCCCCACAAATCTCTAAATATTTGTCTGTATTCCT
>JAUYWV010074561.1:0-15643 GCA_032274565.1 Nematoplana nigrocapitula | reverse complement strand
GTTCGCTCCCTTTCATTGTGCTTATCCTGCTAGCTCATCTTCAGCCCCCCCCCCCTCGAACAACAGTACACCCCTGAAAACTTAGTTTTCTTGTTGAACTGCTTGCGCAGTGGTCTATAATGGTCACTACTCCTTCATTGTCCCAGCGCGTTGTTGCCCCAATTCTTATCTTCCAGTTTCTTCCCGACTGTTGAGTTGTCCGAGTGTTGTTGGGATAATTCCATCAGATCGTCCACAGCGGCGCAAAGCATAGTGAGCCTTATAATTTTAGGAAATTGCTTGAACCATGAATGCAGTGTCATTATCTGTGCATATTTATTATCCTTCGCTGACACACATACCCACCGCAGCCAAATACTGTCCCACTACACGGTTGTTTTTGTGGAAATGTGCTCCCGTTTTCGGACAGTTGTTTCCACTGAACTTCCTCCTTCTATTTTTTTACTGTCATCACAGCGTGCCAACTTTGTTTGTCTGACGCTCTGTTTCTTGTGTGTAAGATGTGTAGATGTGTGTGTATTTTGGTGCGATAGTACACAGAAATGTAACTATCTCCCCACACTGCTAGTTGTTCGGGTTATTGGGATTGTACCACACGGGAAATTCGATGTTGTGCACGCGTTCCGACCAGACAAATTGTTCCCCTTTCGGGCACCCGTTACACAGCATCCTTTTTTTGTATAGACCCTTTTGAGACTGCCAAAATTTGACAAACGAAACATATTTGCGGAACAATCGATTTTAATTCGCGAGAAAATGCCAGAGAAATGGCAGTTGGGATGTTTTTGTTTGGTTGCATTCCGAGCTAGCGCACGCCCTTCTTTATTAATTAAAACAGGTAATACTATACTAAATACAACAGGCGAGACAGTTAATTTAAAAACGGAAGTTGAAAAGACGCGCGCCCTTCTTATTCCGAGAATTGTTCGTTCAATGGAGGTTTACTCAGTCCAATAATCAACAAAGCCTTCTGTGCATGGGTGATCCAGGCATGACCCAGTTTGGGACGCGGCCAGACTGACCTTTGATGCCCGTACTGGGAGCACAACCCAACATCGGAACTGTCGATCGAGGAGATTTTTTATTGATTAATAACTGCGCTGCCCATCTGTTTTTCCTAATCCTGGATATTTCCTACCGAAAACGATTTTGCGGAATTTTCAAAAAAATTAAATGTTCAAATAGTCGGCGTAAATAGCAGACAACGACTTTGCGAAGGCGTTACGTCATTAAATAAGTTATCCAATGAGAGCGTGCCACGTCATAAGTATGTAGATCAAGATCAAGGTGGACCAACCGGATTAAAGTATGTCAGGATCACGTGGAATTCCCTCAGAACGCAGATCAGATGCAGATAGTGCCAGAAGACGGTAGAAACTCTCTCTGCCACGTCCTTGAAGAATGCAAAGAAAACAGGATCAGTCGCCTCGAGAAGGCTCACAAGGTCGGCAGAAGATCTGACCTTCGCCAGAAAACCCATAGAAACAGTGGATCGTGTTTCTGGAGACACTTGAACTTCTCTAAACAATGGATCTTCAATCTTCTCATAACAGAAAACATTCTTTCGCATGTAGATAGATGACGTTATTGGCAGTGTACATCCAATCTTTAGCAAGACGACTATATTTGGATGTATTTTTCGTACAGTTTACGTTATTTTAACTTTGTCGTAACACCGCCTTTAAAACGAAGGAGTGTCGCCGGCAAATTATCGATTTTGAGTTGGATTTAGTTGTTTGATCTTCGTTCTTTCAACCAATCATCTATATCACTGCCTCCACTGCAGACATGCGGCCCGAATGGGTGTTCCAATCGCCGCCCATCGAGAAGGACTCGCGCAGTGCCCAGGTCCTCATCTCGATGCGCAAGGGCAGCGACGTCAGCACCCTCTTCTGCCAGTTCGCCGCCAACCCTATGCCCAACATCACCTGGTATCTGGACGACCGGCTCGTCCCGCTGGACAGCAACAACGTGATCGTGCCCAGTGTCGTCAAGGACCCGGAGAAGGCATATCGGATCAATACTAAACTCACCATATCCATTCGACGGGTGAGTCCTTGTTGTTCCTTACTGTTCCCGGTTCCACTTTTGCTACAGACTCCCCCGCCGCTTTGTTGTTGCACGTGACCTTGAGGGAATTCCCGGTTATAATAACAACACGTAGTTTCGGTTTCGGGAAGGGGGCGCGCTCTGATTGGTCCATGTCAGCAATGGCCTTGACATACTTATGACGCGGTGTTCTCTCATTGGCTGACCGACCTACTTATGACGTCATCCTAGCAACCAAAATCTCCTTCACGCGCCGCGCTCTCTCTCTCTCTATGAAGCCGCCTTTTTTTGCCCATTCCGGTCTCTTAGAAGACTTCACTCAGACTTCCTCCGTCATCAAAACTGTCCGTTCGTCTGCCAGTCATACTCGCTCCTCTTTGTTGTCTACTCTGTCATTTTGGCAATTGATTTTTGTAGGAGCTTCTATCCCTTTTCATCACATCACTCTCTGAAAATGACTCAACTCGTTCTCCCAACGCAACGCCTCGCTTCATCAACTTCCTGCTCCACTTCACTTGCCGATACAAGTTCCGTTTGAAGGGTCCCTGTTAGGCCTTTTTTAAACTAGCAAAACTATACGTCACTTTCATACCTTTGAGACTACCAAAACTATACGTCACTTTCATACCTTTGAGACTACCAAAACTATACGTCACTTTCATACCTTTGAGACTACCATAACTATACGTCACTTTCATACCTTTGAGACTACCATAACTATACGTCACTTTACTATACGTTCTTCATATGCGATCTTGATGGAATTTCGTGGTGGAGATAAAGACATCCTTACGTCTCAGTGAAATCACCACTGACCAGCAGTCATATTGCATTTCCCATTATTGATTTATTGATCGATTTGTTGCAACACATTACACGGAAAATCTCCAAATTTCCATAATACTGATTCGAAGAAAATTTGCCACATTTGTAAATAACTTAATCGTAAAACAGACTGCAGAATTCCAGAACAATCGATCACTAATCATTTTCAAATTATTGATTAATTTGTTAACTATAATGAATATACAGGCAGACTTGGAAATTGAATGGCATTTAAATTATAAAGTGTCAAGAGGATGAGAGTGCATCGAAACGAAGAAACAACTCAACAACGCACTGCTCGCCTTAAAACTGCAACTGCGCTACAACACCCCGCGAACGCGACTGGGAAACTCTCGCACAGCGCACTGCCCGTCATCAAACAAACACTATAGGGGCCATAGGTTCCGTTCTCTAGAATTTTCTTAGACTCTTTTTAAGACTATCGAATCTTGACGTCATTTTATACAGTCTGTTATTGATCTGCGATCTGTAATGCTTGCATGGAAATGGGGACAGTATTCGAGTTGAACATTAATTGCAAGTGATATTTCTTTGGTTACATTCCGAGCTAGCGGACGCGTTTTAATAATTTTTAAAACAATACCTCAATGTGTAGTTTCCCCCCCCCCCACATCTCCACATGTCAGATTCCCGACGAGAAAAAAGTGTGGACCTACGGCGGAGAGTACCGGGCGGTGGCGTCCAATGCATTCGGCCAGGCCGATTGTCGCACCTTCGTCCTGGTGGACAGCGCCCTGACCATTCGGCCAGTGAAGAACCGACAGCCGGCCATAGCGGGCCGGAACTACTCCCTCAAATGCTACTTCATCGGACTCACCATTCCACAGGTAAGCCGACAACCATCCTTGCGGCGTCATACTGGCAATCAATAGCACTGATTGCAGTTTCGTTGTTGCGAAGCCAACCGTACGTCGTTCTTCAGCTGGGTCATCCAATTGTGGTGCAGTCTGCATTATTTGAGAAATTGTGCGTTATTTTTTTAAATTTCTCTCTTTTTCCGCAAAATTACTAGTCTAATAAAATCAAAGTTTCCTGATTCCGAAATAGCAAAGCACCTTTTCATGTGGCCGACAGAAACAGGTACATCATGCGCTAACGACGCTGGTATTTCACCTTATTTACAGGCGCCTATAAGGGTGTAGTCAAGAAATTAAGAGAGTAAAGTGGCATAGGTTACCTTCTGGTTGCTGGACGTTGTTTGCTTCAAACAATAGCCAACGCAAACCGAATTGCATTCTCTTCACAGATGGCAAAACTACAGTAGACCGACCCGGCAGAAGACGTTTTTGAAGAGTGCTCCCTCCAAAACAACAAAAAATAAATATACGGTTTAAAATTATTTCATATCATTTAGTCTCTTGTTACAACACTATAATTTTATTGATTTTATTGATTTTTCAACGTCTCGAAGAAAGTGCCCCTTTGTAGTAGGAAAGGCGTGTCGCAGGTCAAGGTCTCCAGTTTTAAAATTTCAATGGTCAGCGAGAAAGGTTGATTGTGTTCAGGGACGGATAGTATTCTTGTTCTTTTCACCAATATTGGAGTTGAGGATTGTATAAATAAACTACTTTTTACATGGATGACTCTCGTGAACGTCCTATTTATTCAACGCCATTCGATACTATACAGAGTTTCAGCTGTCTTATGAGTGGGTGGGTAGGTGTTTGTTGGTGTAGCAGCTGGTGCAATAATTGTGCGTGCATTGACGGGCGAATAGTTTAGCCAAGAGATGCAGGAGTGCTGCAGGGCGGACGTCTGCGTAGGTTTTGGGCGTGTTTGCTCTGGCCTGTTTGTTGGTTTGCAGTTTGAAATCGCTATTTTTGGAATTGTATTTATCGTGTCTTTATTTTCTGTAGAACGCTTTCATTGTCTTCGCTAGATATTCTCCGCCTCCCCCAACCAGAGAAACGTCGTAGCACAAGGGGTACCCCCGAGAAGATCTTGTCCAGGGCCTTTCCCCATACGGCAACTCATTTCTTCAGCCTGTCTGGCTGTTCTTCAATCCACTTCTCAACCGGGGAATATGCCCCCCATGCCGCCGCCTTCTCGTGGTGGAGTTGGCCTGCTCCGGTTTCTCTCCTTCCTCAAACCGGGAACTTCCCAAGATTCTATCATTTCTCTTTCTGTTGCCCCCATCCCCTGCTGCTGCTGCTGCTCCTTCCCGCCTTGAACGGAGTGTTGGGAACTCCATGGCCCGGCATCATGTTGATCTGCCGGTTCTCCGCAAGTAACTCAACAAGGCTGGGCTGGCTAGTGCCTCTTCAAGGTCAAACACCTGACCACCAAAACATCGCTAATCCACCGGGGGCAAGAGCACAGCAGGTGTTCAGCCGTCTCTGCCCCCCCCCACTCCTCACAGGTAGCTGAGTCAACTCTTCCCAACCTGTGACAGTAGGATCTCAGGAGGAAAGAGTGCCCAGTTCGTAGCTGACTAGCTGCAACTTCGTGAGTTCTTGATGGCTCAGGAGGTCTGCCTCTTCCGACCAGGCTGTGCGACGGTGTTCTGTCTTCTCTTGCGTTCTTCTCCCGATGCCTTCTCCGTAGGCGTGCTTTTGCGATTCTAAGTGGCAGCCGCACGTCCCGTTGGTTTTTCGGGACTCCCTCTCCAAGGAGTTCATGAAGATTATTGATAGGATGGGACTCAGAGGGGATCCCCTTGCTATTCTATCTGATTGTATATACAACTGCTCCCCGAAAGAAAATGGGACATCATTGACGTACAGAAGCAAACGTTCTTAGTTAAGTTGCTGGGTTTCTGTGTACTACTGTATAGAAGGTCGGCAGCCTGGCCCACTGCTACGGCAAGGGGTACATTTGTGAAGATGGACACTACATCAAAAGAAACTAATGTAATCGGTACGGGTGGGGGCCGCCCAACGTCAAAGAAGACCAATCGACGGCAAATCAGCCGCGCAGCCACATCCAGGTGGCTCGCTCGCCTTAGACCTCGTGCGATACAATGGGGACCCCACTGCGGCACCCATCGAACTGCTACCATCACTGGTCTCACCCTCGACCTGCTACACACGACGCGCAAGGAGGTTGTACTGGTCCAGATCCGCACGGGGCACTCGCCGCTGCTTCGCTTCTACCTCCACAGCATCAGGAGGGCAGACTCGCCAGACTACCCCGACTGCATAGGAGCCCCAGGACGCCCAACATCTAATCCTGGACTGCCCCAACCATGCGGCTGCTCGCCTGCGATTCCTCGGACCTGGACATTCGTTGTCCATCCTGGGAGAGAGCGGACCGGCCGTGCAGTCCTACCTATTACTGTTATCTATTTGATCTTATTATTTTATTGATTTTCCTGTCGTATGTACAGTATGTCAATAAGTGATCTGTAGTGATATGTATTCAAAATGCGGACCGGTATACTTCTTTGACAAGCGGCGCAGAATTTTATTACTGAAATAAAATAGTGCTCTTATCAACCTTTAAGTAATTACTTTATCAAACGTCATCCCTATTGTTTAGTATTTTACATCAATAATAAAAATATATTAAAACATCTAATAGAAACTGAATAATAAACTCAAGAATCATGGAGTTCTTAAGAAGTATGTTGTATTCATGTGAAAACATTATAAATATACTGAAACATTTGAGCGAAGCATGTCCGTAATAATACACTATTGAAAACTGCAACAAAATTGTCAAATTATGGAATATTTACAAAAACACTATAAGTACATCAATAAACGCGCGTCTAAAATTCATTGAAGGCTTTTAGATTTCATTCAGTGCCATTTTTAAGTAATAAAGAAAGGGAGTCAGTGACAACAGGTATAATTATAATATGTACGTAATAATTTTGAAACTATTGTTAAGTACAGGCCATCATTGAAATAATAATAAACCGTTATCAGTTCAAATATACATTGGAATGATACATCGTACACATTTTCACCTTTAATTTGGTGAGCAGATTTATCGGTTAAGTAAACCTTTGTTGGTCGACAGCAAACTGTGTCGAGGGCATACATTCAACAACAAATAAAGACATTATTGCTTTGAACCAAATTAATTTTGCTAATCACCGTACACAGTATATGACGAATAACAAAACATAATTCATACCCATAACTTATTTCATCCATGAGCAAATTAACCGTGGACATTATAATGTAATCAAAGAAGTCAATAATATTCCTGGTCATTTGAGGGATTACAGTTTAGAAAGGAACTCATCCAAGCACAGTTTATGGAAAAAATCATCATGAAAAATATTGCTTCTATTGTCAATTACAACTATGCGGTTAGGACTATTAGATAATGGTTCTATATACTGTATTTATTTAGATGTTTCAAAGTATTTACAAATGCATCTAATTTAAATATTGAATAATGTATTTAAATGTGAATGCCATTAGATTTAATATCATAATGATACTTTTAGTTGCCAATAAAATATTTCAAAAATGCTTAAGAAAAACAATTTTGCAGTCCATTTATGACAAACAAAAAAGGGACGAAGGATTTATATAGAAAAAATATTATTTTTGGATTATTTTAAGAGTTTATTTAAAAACTTTGAAATCTTATGTAAATAATCTATTGATAAAGCGTCTAGATACGTTATTTTGGTTTAAAGATTTACATACAATAACTCTTTACAAACTGGATTTCCTCTAAATTAACATCTCATCATTCAAATAATATAACCAATATAATTTCTAATGATGGAATATGCATTTTGGAATTAGGTCACTGGCTTGTGGTAATTCCGTTTGATCCTCGTCAAACTTATTTACGAAAAGAAAAATAATTATTGCTCAGAAAGGGTTTCTGCTATAAACTATGTAGCTATAGACCAAGTGTAAGACCATGTGCATAAAACATAACCTATGGATATAGTTGCGCGTTACACGAGAAGCAACATAATAGTTTACGTACAGAAGACTGAGTGTAGAACAAAATTTTAAATTGTGTAAAATTAGATTTCAAAGTTGTGCACAAACAAAACATATTTTAGAAACTGATGAGAATGAAGACACTGATTGATTTTCCGATATGCAAGCACAGTGAGTATATAAGTACATTCACTTAGACTATCGGAATGATACCGAGTAAAACGGATAATGATATCGAATAAAACGGAAAATATTGTTTGAGGAGTGACAAAACATATATAAACAGCTGAGAGGCGTTACTTCCTGTAATAATAATTTTATTGTACAAATAACTAAATTTTTGGAGAGCTCACACAACAAGTGAATTTAAAAATCAGCAATTAGTGCCGTCAAGTCCGGAATCTTTGTCAGAATCTTGACATGTAGAAGCGAGGACGTGTGACGTCTGAAATACAAAAATAGATTTATTTAAAAACATCTAAGACGATTAGATTTTGAGGATCAATTTGGGAACCTGTTCTGGAATAGATCTTTTAATGGGTGGCAAGGACAATTATATTCCTAGAAATATTCTCTCTCTCTCTTTCTCTAAGTCAGCTGCTCTTAGACTAGCTGATGTGGCCTTCACGGAACGACGTCAGCCTTCACGGTGTACTGTTCGTTGAGATGCTTGTTGAAGATTGCATCCAACCCATTCCTCGATGCCCGACTGCCAGGTTCTTTGCGGCCTTCCTCTTTCACGCGTACCTTCCACTTTGCCTTGGATGATGTCCTTTTCCAGGCCATAATGTCTCATTACGTGGCCAAAGAATCTCAATTTCCTTCTAACGATTTGTGTGAATAGCATCAGCTTTGTCTTCAGCTGTTGGAGCACCCATTGATTTGTCTGTCTGGCTCTACACGAGACTACTGTCTGCAGTCGTCTATATGTCCACATTTCAAATGCATTGAACTTCTTTTCAACTTCCTTCCAGATGCTCGACGATTCACGTCCATATGATGCAACTGAAAATGCTGTTGACCGAGGCAATTGTATTTTTAGTTGGTTATTTTTTATGAATTTGTCACATCACTTTTGATATTTTTGTGAAGTAGCAGTAGTTTATAAATACATGTCATATTTTTGTTTGTCAAACTCATAAAGAACTTTACATTTGTATGGACTGGGCAGGGACTCGCAGCTGCTCTCGTGTCGACCACAGCAGCGCGAATACGCGCCACCTGATTCAGAGGAGGAGGAGGATTGATTACTCTGTTCTTCCAGATCTTGTCCATCTTCTGCCCTGATGTCATCAAGTCAAAACCAAACTTCTATAATCTATATACGGCTGTGCGCTTGTAAAGTTAGGCATAGGATCTTTAGACTCATTTCATGCTAAACTTTTGCTATTGTCATAGAGAATGCAAAGATAAATTTGTTCCATTTATAATTAATTGCCCAAATAAGGTATGCAAAACCCCGAGAGACAAATAACCTATAGGAAAGGCTATAGAAAAGAATATTTACGAAAGAAGTTGAGGAGAAATGGTAGGAGATATGAACATAAAGCTTCATTGTCGTGAATCATAGAAAGGGGAATAACGCTTTGCTTTGCCACATGGATGTAACGTTCCAAGAATCCAGAAGAGCATTAAAAATACAAAGTTTCACTTTTGCGCCAATTTGGGTTTAATTTTGCTAATATTTAAAAATCTATACATATTAAGTTTTTAAACAAGTATAATAAATATATATAATATAAAGTATATAATACTGACTCAAATAATATATAGAGCAATGCGTTAATACATACAGTATACCTTAACACATTCGCTGGACTGCCTCAGGTTGGACATGCCTGCTAAACATACTGCATAGATGGGTTCTGGTTGATAGTGAGGGGGTGGTGGAGTTGGAGTGGACGACGAACCAAGCGTACTCTCCGGATGTCCGGAAGAAGCATCAGAAGACCTCGTCCGTACCGCTATCTGAACAGAGCGGGATAAATTTGTGAGCAAGTGTATGCAACCCTGTAAACCATACACTCAATATAGAAATAAAAAATATCGGACACAATTTTCATGCAAATACAACGTTTATTTTTCAATGCACAAATTATTTAAATTCTCTTTACGCTGCCTCATGTATACAGGCAAATATACACAGCCAGTCTTTTATTATTATAGAATTTTAACACAGCATAGAAAACAAATGTAAAGTTCTTTATGAGTTTGACAAACAAAAATATGACATGTATTTATAAACTATTGCTACTTCACAAAAATATCAAAAGTGATGTGACTCATAAAAAATAATTTAGTTATGATCATTCGTAAACCTTAGCTACAATATAAAATTTAAAAAATAAACATTCAGAAACATAAACGTCTATGTACAAGTGAAAGTATAAAACCATATTATACTGGAATTAAGTGTTACTCGGCTGCAGAGATGGGTTTTTGTTGATCAGAGGTTTTCCACGTTTTGTTCACAAGAGCTATTTTTGTTATCGCACAGAGAAGGAAATACCAAAACACGATTTAAATCAATGTCACATTTTTATAAGGAGAATAAATCACGAACAAAAAAATACTATTTTCCATTTAAGCATACAGTAGATATTTCAGAAATTTCCATTTACTCAATCAGAACGTTTAATTTGTATCATGGACCGTGCCATATTATTTAGACTGAGGGGGCCAATCGGAAGAAGGACCCCGTTTGCTGCTACCTATTTGGGGTCTTGAAATATGGTTGATTGAAGAAAAGCAATTTTTTCTGAAGGTTAACTAGCTCAATTTTCTAACGCCCCAACAACCACGAAAGAGATGTCAGATGTTGATTATTTTAATATAAAATATAGGCAAAAGACTTTGCTATAGCTACTATAACATCACCTTCTTAGTTTGGTCGGGCGCTGAAAAACGGTGTAATAAAATTAATACTAGTGACTTTTGACCCACTGTGTATTTTTAGAAAAAATAGAAAGTGCATTTTTATTCTGATAAATAATTGTTGGCAACAGACAACAGGTGAATGGTACAGCGACACATTTATTTAAAGTTACCAAGCCTGGAAAGTCTGCGCTCCGATTCAGATACAAACTCGTTGGCAATGGACGACAGGCTAACTCCGTCCAAGTCGGTCTGAGTTGCAGTGTAAATGAAGGAGATGGATCATTGAAATGAGGCGACATTGGAGAAGGTGGCATTGAAGTGGGAACATAAGGCAAAGCCATTTTTCTTTTTCCAGGCATGTATCCAAGGGGAGAGGGCTCTCTTCTAACTATATACTATATAATAGGGCACGGGGCCCCTTCTAAATACGAGATCTATTCTAAGTAACTACTGTGCCCTTCATACAGAAGGGGCTCATTTTCGATCTGGTCAAAATGGGGGGGGGGGGCACGGCCCTCCTCCCCCCCCGGTGGCTAGGCCAATGCATACGCTCTGAGAACTTGCTGCTAGGATTCATGTTTAATTAAAATTGAATTGTCCTAAAAGGTGTGTGCTCATTGGCTAACTGAGATTTAAATTTATTTACCCACTTATCTAGCTAGCTGAGCGTCTAGTACAGTACATGTTCTGGATTTTCTGAATTATACAAATGGATTATATTTTGTAGTGTTTTAGCAAAATGGACTTACAATTGATCTGTGATACCTTGCAAACAAATGAAGATACTGGTTTGGCCACCAGTAATACATGATTACACAGAATATATTCACTTGCCAAAGAGAAGGTAATTCACTAGTCCGTACAATTCATCAATCCAGATTTTTTCTGGGAACCAAAGTGTCCAGTTTAACAAGACCTCACTGTATATACAGAGTCTGTGGAATACTAACGAAATAAATATGCCGAAGTATTTTGAATGAATATTATAACTGTATTGATTTTTCATAGCAACGATGTAGTAGAATCTCGATACGCAAATAACATACAAACTTATTTTTCTTTCTTAAGAACACAAAATCTTTTTTTTCTGTATCAGCTTCGGTCTAGAAATAGCATGCTTACCTAGCTTGCTCTACATAAGCGAACATCTAGAGTGAGGATGGCTGAACAACCTTACATGCAACACTAACACAGGCTATCTAGATCAGAGTTACAGACTTAACACAACATT
Organism: Nematoplana nigrocapitula; assembly: GCA_032274565.1. NCBI lineage: Eukaryota > Metazoa > Platyhelminthes > Proseriata > Nematoplanidae > Nematoplana > Nematoplana nigrocapitula. The sequence goes on along the minus strand of JAUYWV010074561.1, from coordinate 3,787 downwards.
AGGAAAAACAAACCATTACTTCTCTGAGTACTAAAATGGTAAAAATAAAATTGTCTGCATTATACATGCGAATAAGCATCAAGTGATGTAAAAAAATAAAAGTTTAAATATACTATCACTATACTATAAATATTGTGTTTGATGACATTATGTTAAGTCAGGAACTTAAAAAATAAAGAATGATATTTGATGATAAAATTATTTTATACCCAGATAAAACCAAACGCTTTCAATTAATGCAATTGTATAAGACTACATTTAAAATGGCTATAGTTGAAATTTAGTTTTAGGCTTTTCACGTCTCCTGTTGCAGAGAAATTGCACAAGTAAATATTAAGCAATCGAAAATAATGATATTATGCAAACTAGCTAAAAATAATTTTACGCTCACCCATATATACCTTCAACAGAAAACTGCATCTTTAAATTTAATTTATCAAAGTTTTGGATTTATATTCAATTAGTAATTTAAAACACTAAGATTATATTTATAAAGGAGCTAATTTTTCTAGGGCTCATTTTCGCTTTCATATTCCTGCTTTAATTTATTATTTGACTATACCATGAGTCGGCAACCTCCTGTTCCGATTGGGAGCCGAACTTGTTGCGTCTTGTGGCCATTACAACCGATGAAGCTCCGGTCATGGCCGGTGAGAAGAGAGGAGCAGCGTCTCGGATGTTGAATTGCTGCCAGAGCATCGGTCACTGCAGCCGGATCGCAAAGATACTCAGGAGGGATTATGTGTAACGATATAGGCGACTTTGACAGACATCATCAAGGATGTGGTTGTCGAAGCCGTGAACTTTATCCTGTTTGCAGCGTGAGGGATCGTCAAATCCAGGCTGTCCGGAATGAAGTTGTCCAGGCGTCCTACGGCATTCTGTTGTTTTTCTCTGAGGCCCGCTGGGTCAGCAGAGGCAACATATTGGATCTAGTCTTTAAGCTGAAAGAGGAAATCGTAAGATTTCTGACCGGGAAAAATTGTCTTTCCGCCTTAACGTACGCACTCAATAGAAGTCACCAAAGAAGCTATATTATCATCACAGACCTATAGACAGCTGTCCAGGCTTTCCAGACCAAGTTCTGTCTGTGGGAAGGTCAACTGTCTACAAGGAAGTTTGCACATTTTAAGCTGGTGGACTCCTAAAAGACTGATGCATATTTCAAGCACTCTTCTTCTTCATTAGCGACCGCAAAACTGTAGTTCCATAGCTGGAGAGACGCTGGGAGTCTCTCAGGCAGTCTCACCAGGAACTCAATGAGTGCGGCACCATTGCTGAATATATCCTGAGGTGAAGGTTGGGGTCCCCAGGCGATTCGTCTCCAGTGGGCTGCAGCGTCGTCCTCGCAATCTAGCAGGATGTGTTTCGCGGTAGAAGGGACTCTGTGCGCTAGGATTATTTACATTCTTGATGGGGCTCGGAGCGCTGGCCATTTTCCGCATCTGCCTTTGGTGAAAAATTGTCCTCTCGAAGTCGGTTAGTCCTTCAAAGGTCTTTCTGCAGGGTGCGTTGCCTCCCCCGCTGGCTTCCCAAAACCATGCAATGCTACCAGACCCATCTTCTTCCCTTCTTCTCCGCTCTGTTTGGTTTGCTTCATACTCGAGTCTGGTGATATTTAAGCGTTGGCATAGTCAGGCAGCTGAGTGATGACTTTGCAGTCCACCTCAGAGACTTCAAGAGGGTGTGCCGACCGGTTCAAGTGGATCTGTAAGTCTGCCAAAAGTTAGAGCTCATCGCTCTACAAAGCAGTGAGGGACTACCTGTTGACTGCCTTTGGCAGTTGAGGTGAAGACTGTGGCCACCACGTTTGGCAGTACGTATCGCTGCAACAACTCTTTCACAGTTGTTCTAAGACCCATAACCAACCTTTTCATTGATATGTAATGTGATCTTGTTGTAGTGTTCTATATGTTATGTACTAAGAAATACAGGTAAAAGTGAAGTTTCAGTTCTTTGTTTTCTCTTACTGGCCCTGGCTCTTTGGATGAGCGTGCAAAGTGGCCCCTGGCCACCAAAAGGTTACCGACCTCTGGATTCTACACTGTAACGTATTTAACGTAAAAGCTCTCCAACGCGTTAATTTTGCTTCTATCTGGTTTTATCACACATTCATCACCTTTCTGATCACTTCCATCTTCCATTCCGGACTCCAATTCTGTTTCATCTTCAGCCAGAAAATTCGGATTATGTCTCCGCAATGACAGAGCTGTATACGCTGGCTTAAATGGTATCCTCGGGGCTACACGTGTACCCCACTGGGGCGAAATTGTGCCATCCCTGGAGTCGGGTTTCCCATTCGCGTGTGCTAGAGTCACTTCGTCTTCTTGATGAAACCGACTGGAAAATGGAAGATGACATATTAGAGATCTGTCGAGCAATCATACACTGCATTACAAAAATGGAATTCTTGCTGGCTGTTTTGCAGTAGACACGATTTTATGTTTTCCTTAACAAAGCCAGAACGTGTCTAGGCTGTCTAGACATATGACGCATAGATGACCCCGCCAAAGTACAGACACCTGCGATACACCTCATTGTGCAATTGTCAAGCCAGCCCTAAGTTATACCTAATTGGATAGTTTCAATTTGAAGCGAGAGGATCCGGCTTTGTTAACGAAAAAATAAAATCGTGTCTACTGAGAACAGCCAGCAAGAATTCATTTTTTCCAATGCAGTGTATTAACACCGTCTACTGTTGCAATATAATTGTTTTAGATCCGGACTGTATAAATAAATACCCGGATGAAACAACAGGCAATATAACTTTACCAAACTAAATCGTTTTTCCTTCTGAAAACAAGAGCGACTTGGACTACCATATTAGACCTATACCAATCGAATTATCATCTCACACATGCCTATATACAATGCCTATATACAACGCACTTATTTATATGAATTATGCATATTTTGCAGAAGAAATCTTACGAAATGTTATTTTGTCTTATTTGAGATCAGGTAGTTTATTCACCTCAATGTGATTCGTCAGCCAATAAAGCTAACAACAGAGGCATGGTTGTGTGTCTGTGTATGTGTACAGTATATTTGTGTACTGTAATGGTTATTGGTGAGATGTGCGTTTGAGAGAGAAAACGAGTGGGCATACAATGCACAATGACAGTCACACTTACTGTATATTATATAGAAGTACGTTTTCGGCGACGAGTAAGAGAAAGGATTCAATGGCGTCAAACAAAGTCGTAAGGGCGAGCCATACGCGAACAGCATCTGTAATATTGACATAAATCTGGTGACTGTGGGAAAGGCAGAGATTACTGCTGACAATGCTACCGAAAAGCACAAGAAGAAATCTGATATCAAGTAGATGAAGGTCTTCAATGGAAACCACTTTCTTAAGGGGTGTGAGTCACTTCATCGGGCGGCGAAAGCTGCTTGTTCCAGCTTAACTTGTCCGGCGCTGCCGCTCGCGCTTGAGCTAGCTACAGCAGATCAGAACCCTGAATTAAAATGGCAACTGAAGCCAGCCATTTCTTCTGTGGAACTCGTCACGGTTGTTGGGACTCATTTCTCAAGTCGTCCGATGTCACCTTCACGCGGTGAGAGTTGTCTGCTCTAAGCTGGTGTCGGAAAAAGATTTCGCCAATAAGGATCAGCGAACGACACGGGCGCAGGGAGCTCCCCTCCCCATTGGTACTGTAAATATGAATGCTATCGGAAAGTTTTGTCGTTTTGAAAAAGTGAGTTTTATTTAAATTTCTCGCTGGTTTTATATTTGATTACGTTATATGCAGCGACAGCTCAGCTAGTATGAATATGAAGTTTA
>JAUYWV010074450.1:0-15644 GCA_032274565.1 Nematoplana nigrocapitula | reverse complement strand
ATAGGCTGTAGTAGAGGCATAGAAAAATATTTTCAAAAAATATATACCTATACACAAATTCATATTTAAAATTTGAAGGCATTCTGAGAAGGTGTCCTACAGGCCATTGGTTGTTTCTGTGTGGAATGAGCCAGCAGGAGAATGATGAGAAATTCCATCTAGATGATATCGGCAGTAGGGGAGAGCAGAGGTTGTTAGCATCCCACCGGCGTGAAAAGTCTATCCGCCCTAGAAATCTTATCTCGAAGATTACCATTGCAACATTCAACACGGATATAAGTCAACATTATCAGGAGCTTGCCAGGAGCAAAAAAATTGAATAATTAGCACTACCTTGTGTCACTTACAGAACATCATATATACACAGTATATTTATACAGACTTATGTTTTAGAGAAATGTACCAGATACATTATTAACCTTGATATATCAACAAGTTGCTTCAAAAACATAGTTGTTCTTAAAAATTTCAACAATGTCAACATTCAACATAGTTACACTTGGAAGTTGGGTTTTATGTAGGCAACAAACAAATTAAATAGCTTACAACCTGATGACAATAAATAATTCTACCTACCATGACTTGTGTCATTATCTGTAAAGTCTGTCCAAGACACAAATGCAGAATTAGCTTGATTCTGGTGATAACTTGACATTGTCTAAAATATTAAACATATTGGGCATGGATCGATTTGTATTAAAAACTATTTTCCTGTGTATGGTTGAATGATATTAATATAGTGATAGGTGAATAAGTATATTTATTACACTTTTAAAACTGATCACATATGCAAAACAGCAATACCTAGATAGATTTTATAGATTTTATTTAAAACATAAATAATTTATTAATTTCATTTTTATGTAATTTGAATATTGTTTTTATAGAATTTTTATCCATGAAAGATTTATCTTGAAAAATAATTGTAATCTACTTAGAGAAGAGTATTTGATTTATATAATATATTATTTCATTCATTTTAGTTAGGGCGGTAACTGCACCGAGCTAGTTCCAAGCAATAGTCATGTTAAATGATCTTTGAAAATTTACCCTTATAAGAAAGTACTGAATGTCATGTAGCAAGATTAGTTGACAAAAGTATCACTACAAAAAGTTAGCAAGTGAAAATTAACTTATTTTGAAATCAGTGTGACTTTATAAATAAAATTTTGTCATGATTGACTAAAGGTAGTTAGAAAAGAGTTCTAAAATAACATAATCAATGTAAATAATCTATGTAAATTGATGCAATAAAAGAATTAAAATATATTACAGCAAAATAATGAGCCTAACAAGTGAAGCTGACTATTTAAAATAGGGTTAACAGAATTGATGTGCAAAGCCTCTTTTATTTGGAGTAAAAATGGGGAAAGGAACTGTCAATAACATTGAATTAGAAGGATCCAGAGTAAAAGTACAACTATGCAGTCCTTTTGTTTATTCATGTTTATTCTAAAAATATTTGTTTACTTTTGTTCAACAGCCTTTAAATGTTTTTCACTGTCTTTGTTTAATTTGATATTTAGTTATATTTTCTGCTTAAGAATGCATTTGGGATAAATGTGAAATGCACCTCCATTAAATATATGTGTCTGACACTGGTATTTGCCTTCCTTTTCTCTTTAAACTTAAGATGTGAATTAAAGATATAGAAATGTAAATTATATATACATGTACATTGTATTAAACAAATAATTGGGCTTTATTTATATACTGTATAGAAAAATAAAGTCTTGGAAATTAATATAAATAAATTATTATTATTGAAAAAATAAAAGGAAGACTAAAACAACTTTAGATAACTAATTTATAGCATTTAAACAAAAAGGATACATATTATTTTAAAAATGTATTAATAGTTTTTTACCTATAGAATCAATAATATTAATAATAAAAAAAATAGTTATTATATATATATATATATAATTTTAAAAGTCTTTCATTAAAATATAGTAGTCAATACTAATAAAAAGTAAAAATATAAATACAAACTGAAGCATTATATGTCATGAACATATGTGATTGGTAGAGATAAATGCTTTAAATGGACAGATGTACAGAAATGATCAATAACAAAATTATTATAGTTTTAAAATATATGAACTACTAATACAAGCAAGCTGACTGTTTCGTACAGGATTGCTTTCTTTTATGAATAATGGATTGAACAAATGCTAGGGTAAAATCACCCTTACAAGAATGTAGCATTTTAAAATCGACACAGCAAGTAGAAGATAAGAGGTGGACACCAATAGTGGATTTTCTAAGACTTGTGCTCCTTAACTCTCATGTACAGGTAAGTATCTTTTGGTTTTGCCATTGTAGGTAATATCAGAAAACTTGTATATTATATCTGACAAGAGAGTGTGAGTCTAAGAGAGAAGTAATTCCAAACTTTAAAAGTACAAGTAACAGTGACATCCTTAAAATACTTATGATAGTTTTAAAATGTCCATTCTAAAAATAAAAGAGGGGATATTAAAAACAACCTTAGTTTTGTTGTTGTCTTTGGAGGGTTTGTTATCAGGGATAAAATTAGAATTTAGAAAAGTGTAAATACATTTGTATAAAAAATGAATGAGGTACCCATGAAGATGAAAATCGTTCTAAGATTATCAATTTCTTTGCCAGTGTTGCTACAGCAAATATTGAGAAAATAAATCAAATACCATAAAAAATTGCAGGCCAAAACAAAGACAGATCACCAGGAGCACAAGAGATAGTCTGAACAATTTTTTAGTCTGGAAAAATTGCCTGAAACAATTACCCAGCATTATGTCATAATTAAAACTTATAAGCCTTCTCCACTATGTGTAATGTCCACCTGATTTCTGCCTCTATTGCTCTATTGGGTGAATGATTTCAAAGAGTCAAAGCAATGTCTGCTATTTGTGCCTGCTCAGCAAAAGATTACTCTTCTAAAGAACCAAAAATTACTCTGACATCACTAGGGAGGGATATGAAGAGTTTTTGATGAACTAGAACTTTAATGATATCTTCACCAGTATCTTGAAAATGTCATCAAATTCTAGCAAGTGTGAATGCAAGTTTTTTGGCATTAAGTGAAAATCTTACAGTGGCTGTTGGACAGCCTAGAATATGGAGTGTTGATTAAGGTATTGACTGCTGTCTTCAGAGGCTCGGGTATATATAAATGATTATTTTTTTAAATAGCAAATATTAATTGATTTAGTACCTTTTTTAATAAAATTATTTATACCTTTTATTAACTGAATTTTAGTCACACTATTAGTTATCGCACATTATATTGATTTTTCTCTTCTTATGTTATTCACCCTGTTTCCTAAAAATAGGTTGGAATAACAAGTATAGCTGCAGCTATCTAGCCAAACTACATACACGTTCAAATATGCTCGCATATAAGCCAACCCTCCACTTTTTCATCCAAATTTATTCCAAAAGTTCTCAGTTATAATTATATGCGTGTATATACAGTAAATTAAAAAAATATTGCAACTCGCAGGACTTGGCCAAAAATCAGAGAGAGATTAAAATTGCAAGCTGTAGCAATATTACTTGCCTTAATTAGACCAAGAAAAACAAACGGAATAGGCACTGTAAGTAAATAAAAATAATGTTTTTTCCACTTAATAGGGCAAATAGCATAGAATAGAATAAGATTGGTATACTTTTTTATAATATATAGAATTAAAATTCTTATTTATTTTTTTGTTAAAAATATTAACCCTAACTGGAAAACATATAGGATCAGCCATAGTTACTACGGTGTGCTTGATCGCTATATAGTTTCTCTGGCACCCTATATAGGGCTCCCTATTACTTCCACTATATTAAAGATGTGAAGTTTAAACATGATTAGCATTCTATAAATTATAATTTATATAATTATACAGTGTTCTTAAAGATATAAATTATATACGTATATACTGTGAGGGTACACTGTCCAGTTGTAGCTAAATTTTGATAATTTCATTAACATTACAATCCTATACTTACTCTTAGTCCTTTTATGCTAATGTTTTTAAGCTTACCACCAACAAATAATTTCCGCACTCAATTTTCAGTGTTGGTAATATGATGTTCGTTTGAGGGATTCAACTTGACACTCTTTTATTCGCAAGATGTGTCGAAGTAAAACGATATCACCGTAAAATCGGTTCGAAAAAACCTCGGTAGTGTTTTGTTTAGACGCCTTACTTAGTACAAGCATATGGTCAGAAAAATAAATGATATTCAGACCACATTCAGGAAGTGTACTGTGGTACAATGGTAACAGTGACTTACTCTTCCAAAACTCGCTGCATGCTTGCAGTGCGACACGGAGTGTTAATTATTTAGAATATATTGATTGTCAGTTTGTGGCGCTGTGCGACGAGTTCTGTTCACTTATTTTGTCGGTATATTTCTGCTATTTGCCTGTTTCCATTATTAAACCGTGAATGCTGTAGTTCACCATGTATATTTCAGAATACACAGTTTTTTCTTTCTTGCACTCCGTTTCGACTTATTATACGACAAGCTATCGCGGCGAAATATGGCGGATGTGGTACCGGCAGCACGGTTGCACGCATTGCAGCGCGTGGGGAATTTTTGTGGTGACACAGATGTCGAGCGGTGGGTGGACCGGATGGAGATAGCTAGGCACATCGACCAGATTCCAGTAGCAAGCCACACTGATGTCTTGGCAAGCTGCATGCACTTTAGAGGGTGCTGCTTAATTAAGACACCTGGAAAGGATTGTCAACGGCAACTACAAGCTTGGTCCCGTCGAGGCCTATGGGGTTCCCACACTTTCGCTCGGAGTGGATATGGTAGTCGGTTTACCACTTATGCGGCATAATGGCTGTTGGATTGGGGAGGTCCGTGGTCGCTTGTTGGCAGTTTGGTGAGGTACGGCGACGATGGCCATGGTATGACCGGTGGGCTCGGTGGCGGCGGCTGTGGCGCGTTCGGTGGACTCCGCGAATCTTTCAGTAGATGTGGCGCGTTCTGTGGACATGGTGACGACGGCCACAGTTGACGACCACGATTTTATCGTGAGTTTTCATCTGGAAAGTGGTCTGTCACATGGAATAGGCAAAATGGCAACAAGCCTCATCACAACCTGCACAAGGTGAGTTATGGCACCGCGGCAAGATACAAGGCAGCCTTTGATTTGTAGGTTGGCGCCTGGGTTGCCAATGACATTCTTGTCGCAAGCACAACCAAAGATATTCATGTCAAGATCCAGCGAGACTCGCTGGAAGAGGGAAGGAGTCAGTTATTGTCTTCACACAGCACGTGAAGCAAACATTGGGCCGCGAATGGTCCCAAGAAATCGGCATATGCCTTTTACAATATCTTTTGCTACAAATTAACATAACACACTACTACTATGACTTTTGACAAATGCCATTATAGCAACCACAGTTTAATGCAGAGTATTATACGTACGTACATCTGTTGGTTTGGAACAATTAAAGGAGACCTCTATAACTTCCCCTAACCCCTTCCAGGACTCTCGTCTCTTACAATAGAACCTTTTTAGATTATTCTTCCTGCACACAATCCGCTCACTCTGCCCTCGCTTGACATCTCCAACCTGTTGTTGACTTGTAGCCGATCTTTTCCTCTTCTTCCGAACAAGTTCCTTAAATTCCTCTGGTCACTGCCGGCTTAAATATATTGATCTTTTCATAACACCACAATATCCTCCTATTTGCCTCAATGGTACCACTACAGTCTCCACTTACAGTATCTCATTTGGTGCTGTATTGGTCACGCCTATATCGCCGCTCTCGAAAGCAGCCAACACAGCATCCAGGTTAATAGGATCTCGCAGTCAGTCAGCAATGGGTTCTAGAGTAGGCCGGTGAAACAAACTGTGATGGCTCTGCTAGACTTCTCGAAGGCCTATGACACGGTTGGCGGACGGATTTGCTGGGTGGTTTATTAAGCACGGGGATTACTTTTCAATCATCAGAGGGACTTTTAGGGGTTTCCTGACCAATAGGTTGGTCTCAATGGGAGCGAGAGCGATATCTGCCTGTTCCGCGAGGGACTATATCGCCCCAGTTGTTCTTCTTCACCTCGGGATTGAGAGCCCTGAATCGCTGGACAACAGACTTTTGCAGACGACTCATCGGTTTGGACTTCCGACCACCGTAAGGAAGTCGCGGCCTGTAAGGTAAGAGATGAAGTGCACAATAAGTTCTGAGGTGAAGTCGGGAGAAAAAGCTCACTCTTAATCTGGATAACTGCGAGGTGACTTTCTTCAACAGGATACCAGGGAAGGCAGAGGTGGGTTCCAAAGGTTCAGGTAGAGGGCTATAGTCTTAGGTTCAATCCTAATCTCGACTTCTTGAATGGGATGTACGTCCGTATACCTTTGGGCCTCAGGCGGATAGGGTGGCTGCAAGGATGGTGAGGGGCGGGTGTACCAAACTCTTCTTTTGCGTACGGCCTTAATATTCTGGTAGCTGCATGGATGGCTGATGCCTTATGGCTGTCAGGTCCTCAGTGGCACAAAACAAATGCCTCAGACTCATCACCGACCTATATACTCGACAACACCCTTTGAAGCCGTGCGCTTAGAGGCTGGCTTCCCTTCGTTTCATGCCATCGTCCCGCGTGAAGCTGATACAGCACTGGAGAGCTCTATATGCCACTTCCTTACAAGCCGCACAGGAGGCTCTTGGAGAAGGAGGTACTATATCGTTGTGTATCGCAGTAATCACCCAGAAATGACTTCAAATTTGAATTTAAAGATTTGGAGGGTGTTTTTGCCCAGGTGAAATCCCGTGTACTTGACCTACTTAGCTCTGATTGGCTCCCGCTGCGGTCATGACCTTGACCTATTTATAACTTTATTTATTTGCGTGGGCAGATTTCTTTTAGGTGATCGATACAGAAAGGCGTAAACATCAGAATTATGGCTTGATAATGACTGTTGCACGATTAAAAAACGGTTGCCATTACATGTTTGGTATAACTTTAATTCATACTACGTTTCAGAGCACAACAATTTGTGACGAGATGTGACAAGTGAATGCGTAAACAAATGTACATGTTTGGAAAAGTATCTTGCATTTCAATTGGTTGAAGCGTATTCTCAATCCAATAGAAGTCTGTTTATTTATCCTTTTTGATTTAGCCGCACACACAAGAGTCAGGTTCATTGATGTACTCATGGAAATGAACAAGAAGTCTGGTATAATTGACGTCTTCTGGGTAGGTTTCACCATTTGTCTCAGCCGCAACCCTCAGTTGGTTACAGTTTACCGAGTGCATTTTTTAAAGGAATCCGAATTTCGCAGAGATCGGATCATATGCTTCCAGGCTCCAATCTTTTCTGAAGTGTTGTTAACAAGTGATCCATCATGGGAAGAAACTGTGACCTGACCCTAAAATTCTCCCCCCCTAAAAATGCAGTATCTTCAGAATTGACATAAATTCGACTGATTTTCACACTTCCGTTGGGTATATTCTTTGATTTTCAAGACCAATATTTTTCTTCCGCTTCTCCTCAAAGGCATCTAAAAAGGCGACATAGGTATTGAAAGAGCTTAATGGATTCGTTCAGATCCATATTTATGCTCTGCGTATTGGAAACGTTTAGTGAATAGGCGTAAAAAGTTCTTTCTTAAATCCTATAACGGCTGCCCGCTTCCACTCGGGATAGACAGGTCTAAATAAATAAAACTATTAAAATAAGTGGAATATGTAGTGAGAAAGGATTCCTATAAATGAATTAGAGTAACGTGCTGGGTGTTTGCAGAATCCAATTAACATTAAAACCTAAAAGAAAAAAAAGTTTGCATGCTTTTGATGGGCCGCTATACGTTTCAGCCTAATGGATAATGCTGCACTGCTTATTTTCAGAGAATAAAGGTCGTGGAATTGATGTAAGTCTTGTGCGTGATCTCAGTAGGCACATGCTGATTTTGAAATACTGAACCGCTTATTTAAAATTGCTATGCGAATATAATATAAAGTCTTATATAAACTTTACAAGATTAGATTTATAGGGTGTCCGCGAATATTTGTGTCTCACTATGAGAAAACCGTATGCCGGTGTCAATGTCACTTATACTATTGCGATTTTCAATATCAAGTGTCTACATGGAACGTTTGCTTCACAATCAACATTTTAAACCATTAATGGTGTTAATAACTCTACGGAAATATTGCTATACCCACCGTAGAATTTTTGCTACAATTCATTTTTTACAATTATGATTAAAATATCTTTTTCAGCGGCAGTACAGATAAGAACCGATTCCCCACAATCTAATTCCAAGGTTACAAAAAATATATACACAGTACCACATTTAAACGTTTATTTTTTGCAATTATACTGGAACATATTATACCAAAATGTCTATAGTTTTCCCTTATGTACACGTCATCCTATATGAAATCTATTAATTATTCCATAAATAAGTAATACAGTATCCGTAAAAACAAGTAAACAATCATTTCGATGGCTTGTTAGGGGAAAACATTCAATGAAGAATCTACAAAGTTTCCTTTTAGATAACTGCGCGTTGAGAGGCAATACAAATGATTGTTTCACAAAGTAAGGGTGTATTTAAAAAAAGGATAATTTCATTTAAATCAAGCAGATGACAGCAAACAACAGAGATACAGACTGTCACATGCATACAAGTGACTGGTAGCAATTGTTTATGTAGAAAGGAAGGCTGAGAAGAGGAAAATGCTTGGAGGTAATGAAGAAGAACTGGTGCGGTGAGCATAATTTATAGCTTTAGATCAGGAGAACTGCAATTAAAAGCACGAGCAGATGTTATTGTAAGTTTTCAGTATAACTTTAGAACAGAATAGTGAAAACATGATGGTTACAAATATTAAAAGTATTCTAAAAACATGTTGTTTGACTACAGACTATACCGGACTTTTTAAAGTATAACCAAAATAAAATCAATAGACAACCAACCTTTAGGTAATCAAAATACTAAATACATACTTATAATATATGCAATTCAAATATGAATGGCGAAGCAAAAAAGGGATTAGTCCGCACTTACATTCTGGTCGAAAGGAGAAAGTCAGATGGTGGATGGTAAAATCGAAATCCAAAGAAAACACCGGAAAATGTTAGCCAATAACATTCAGTAAGCAAAAATTACCGCTTTACCCATCACAATATTTAAAAATAAGTTACTATTACTGTCATTTGTTTGTAAAATCTGAACAGGAAACACTGAAACACGTTCAATTTTCTACACAAATATTAGTGAAAAGCCAACTGGATCATGAGCGTGTAGTATTATCACATGTTATTATGGAACAAATGATAAACTTCACTATCTTTTTATCAGATAATAACAACCTAATAGCAGTAAACCATAGTCTGTCTGATACTGTAAATAATAATAGATATATGGGAGTGCATTGATTTCTGCATTGCGAGTAGTTCGCTTGAGTCTGCTTCAGACGGGAGTTTGTTCAAAGTAGCTATACAGTACTTATTCACTAATCCGCACAGTACAATATTTGGGATGGCCGCAAAATTTAACTGTCAGAAATCTCGCGTGAAATTAATGTTGTGAATCTCAGCCGTGCTTCGCACGTTTCCCAGGCTGCAGGACGGAAGAGGGCATTCTGCGATGTTAAGTGGGTAGAGAAGCTTGCACGAGAGCTAATCACACACGCATTTGGGACTTGATGTTCCTTGATATTTTTTGCAACTTATGTGAGAAATCTACATGTATATGTAATAGATAGGTGAAAGAAACTCGCCTGCCTTGTAGTATGTATATATGAACGTACGAAAAAAAATAATTAATCTACTGGCTGCATAAGTGAATAAGTACTGCATTGAGTTGATGTCAATTTATGAAATTGATGATTAGGCTGACTTCGAGGTGAAAGCGTATGGTACTGTCTTAGTAGAATGGAAATCTCGAAATCCTATTCGTATGGTATAGTGTCTACATGCTCCACCATATAGCCTTAAAATGCCAAACTGAACTTCAATACTTTTAACCGATCAATCACCAAGCTACACCGGTATTGCTTACTTCTCAAGCGTTGTAAAAACAAAATTAAATTAAAATAATATTTATCCAAAGAATAAACGCGTTGAGTGTCACTATGCCGCACATATTCTGATGTCGCTAAACGGTGACGAAAGGGTAGTCAATCAACTGGGTAGCAGTAGGCCGATTCTCCGGTTTGCTAGTGAGACACTTCAGAATGAATTCACGAGCGTCTGGACTCATTCGATCACCCACTGGCGGAACAAAGGGAATATCACCACTGCCAACCTGCAAAACAAAAACAAATCTATTCAATTTCTGCATCAAATTTCGCACATCTATCGGACATGATAACAAGGAACACTAGGATATCTAGGAGGGACTGGAGGATATAAAATCTGTCTAAAGAGGCTGAGGGATGGCCATGTTGTTTAGGTTTATTTCACCAAACTTAAATGAACTTATAGTCATCCAAATTGTAAAATGTTCCAAACAATTCGCTATTGGTGAAAATAAACAAACGCAGATATTAAAAAATACTTCATACATAGTATAAAATCAATTTTTTAATAGCAATAGTATTTGACAAATAAATGTTTTTATTACACAAAATTTGGAAAAATAGACTGAAAATAGTTAATATAATTATAGTGAAAAACGAAAAATGCTAATTAATTATAAAAGAAGTCACGCTAATTAGATTAACCTAATGATTTGTTCTGGATTCTATATCTACGTTTGGCGAGAGTTTTTAGGAGGACTGGAGCCTGACGGCATCATAATGTGAAGAAGCCACGGTATTCACAACTGAACTTAATATCACTTTGGAAATACATTCCTTGTCAACTTGTGCTCGGAGCATCATCTTTCTGCTTTGCCTTTGAAGCAGGAAAACAAATATGGTAAGTATTTTGGTTTAACTGCTTCCAAAGAATTTGTTGCCTTTCGATGAAGTACTTATCTTTTCTTTACGTCTTCCTAAAATTCTTATTTCTTTCCAAGTACGCCTTCTGCAGTTCCCTTAGGATCATTTCGCTACATATGTTAACTAGATCTGGGGAAAAACACATCCCTGTCAGACGCCTCTCTAAAAATTAATAAAATTGTTTTTTTTTATTTCCAATGGGGATACATGCTGTCTGTTCCTAGTACACATTTCTCAGAAGTCGGATGTCTTTTCCATGGATGATCCACCAAAATGTAGTGTAAACACCAAAACCAACTAGGAGGAGAAAGAGGAATAGAGGGGGCCCGCGTAACACGGGGGTCGCACAAGTCTAGAACCAGAGCGATAAAGCATGGCCTCCATCAGGGGAGAGTACTGACCCACTCGCCATGGCTCATATGCATGAGTAACATCGCAGAGGACTGCCCAGACTCAGTGATACGACCCACCTTCGCGGCGTGCTCTCAGTGGTTGACCTAGTTTACCCTAGCAACAGTTGAAGGCCGTTGCCTGGGCAGAAGGCTTACTAATCTTTACTACAGTGTAGTACAGCTAACGAATCTTATTTAGCAACAACAGTTCCATATTTTGTTTCTGTCTCAACACTTAAGGCTATTATTGTATGGAGTAGAAATACACAAATCGTGTATGTGTACCTTAAATATAATTGCTGATGAATTGTCGAGATCCTGCCACGGCATTTTGCCAGTGACCATTTCTAAAACAACACAGCCTAACGACCAGATATCGCAGGCCCGACCGTAACCCTTCTCACCAGGTTTGGAGTCTGCCACACAGACCTGACAAAGGATGGGAAAAAAGTAGACATAAAAATAAGATTATATGAGTGACATATCCTATGCTATAATCACTGTACAACGGAAGTAGTAGAAGATTTGATGCAGGAAACATTATTGTCAACAAGACTTAGGTTCGTATTGATCCACTCGGCACGTGATGGTTTGAAGTTGGCGATTCATGAGGCGGTGGAGATAAGAGTGCGGAGCACATCTCTCAATGTTTCTTGTACCCGCATTAATCAAAATTTTGACTTGCTAATAATGTCTGTTGAACGATTGAAACCAGTTGCCATTACATGTTTGGTATAAGCCGGGTTCCCCTTTTTCCGTATTCATTTTTCTAATGTCGATTACCTGTAGTTAAAATTAGAATTGAGAGAGCGCGACAGTGTCCAAGCCTTACTATTCTTCACTTCTACAATAGTATGATTAGTAGTTTATTTTAATTTTAGGCGGAAATTGGAGGTGTAGCTTAAAGTAAAGGATGTGTATATACAAATATTTGTACGGCAAACGGCAATGGAGCGTCTACCATTCTGGCCGAATAATCGCTACTGGATGAAACCCATTGTCAGTCAATCAATAAGCAAATAGAGTTTAAAGCAGCAGGATAGTTGTTTTTCCATGCAGATATTCCATTCAGTTGAAGACCTAACCGATACCTGACAGTTTTTTTCGTCCTAAATCAGGCAGGATCGAAGTGTTGAAAACTTTCTGACAGACCATCGTTCTCATTCATAAATCAAGGGATGAGTCAATTCAGGTTCTCCTTAATGGATGTTATTGTATCGCTGAAGCTCTTTGTACCTAACCACCGAACTGAACTGGTGACGAGAAAGAGAGCGTGGTTCGCAATTCACGTTAACCCATACTCGAACCGATAAACTGGTGTTTAGGAGGTAGATGCTGGTTTTCGCCGACTGGCCCAAAGCGCTCGGTTAACTCAAATTTATCATCGGAATAGCTGAGGAGACCCTTCAGCTTTCAATGTGAAGTAAGGACCAATGCAGTGGCTGGTGTTTCGTTTGATAAAAACAAGAAAAAGAGTGCGTTCCGTTTAGTACCTGACTTCGCCAGCGAATGAGTTATGCAGCTTGCTCAGCGTCAGTTCATTCTTTACCAATCATCCAAATATAGATACCCTATTTAAATGCTTAACTTTAAATCACCTTCGATTTTATTTCAACTCAACATCACCCACTAAAATGATGGTTTAACTATAGATCACTAGTCCCTATAGCCTAACTGTAATGACCTGCCAAATGTTGGCCTAACTGTAGGCCACCGCTAAAACAGCCCGCTGAAAGAAATTTTGCTGCTTGTTCTTCCAGCATTACATTTCTTTCTATTTCCGTGCATTTATAGAACCCGAAACTTACAGACATTTTGTCAGTAATTTTCTCGACTTCTTCTCATCTAACGTAAATAACACTTTTAAAATGAGCTGCAAATGATAGAGTTCACCATCACTCTTTTGTCACATCCTCTCGCTTCTTCCTCTGATGCCGCACCACCTCTCGCCTCTAGTACCGTAGTCTTTTATAACCTTCGGACTGTTAAGCTCCGTTCTAGTTGATGAATAATGTAAACAGGAGAACATATTTACAAATTATAGACGCAATCAATAATTTCTTCAGAATGTCGAATACCAAACTCCACTTCCAAAACGATATAATAACGCTCAGTCATTTCATGACTACTTTATGGATATTATTTAGGGAAGCACAATATGGAGCAAGACGAACTTCCCATAGAGAGTAAGTTGTGTATTAACTCTATAACAAATTGGCATCGTTTACTTTAACTGTCGATCAAATTCATCCCTTAAGGATTTCTTTCCAGACTGTGAATGTAGTCTACGTTAAGATCCATAAATTACTGATTAGAAACACAACAAAAATGATTCCACTAGTTTACGCAATACCGGTTCTCCATCTTGCCCAGTTTGCTGCTATAGAAGTTAATTCCATTAGCGAGAGGCGAAATATGTTTCTTTTGCATATGCACCCCTTTTCACAACCAGTCTAGGTCCACGCTTTAATCGTGACATAAATATATTACACAGATAAAGCCAAATACAAACAGTAGAATGTAGTTATCGGTTAATATAAATTAAACTTGTAACAAATATCAAAAGAAAAGTAGTATTTATAAAAAGCGATAAAACAATAAACAGTACTAGAAGTGACATCAAGGAAAGACAGTTGGCAGTAAAAGCAAGCTTTTGTAAATTCAAAATCATTACAACCTAACATCTGAACAATATACCACTCACCTCTGGAGCCATATAGTTAGGGCTACCCATCAATTCCCGGAATTCGCCCGTAATGGTGCCCGTATTGGGTTCTTTGATTCGAATCGCGCAACCAAAATCACCCAGCTTTATCATCTCCTCCTCTTTAGCCGAGGTACAAAGGAAAATGTTGGCCGTTTTAATATCTCGATGTATAATCCCCTGGAATTTGAACGCAAAGACAACTTTGTGTATTGCTGAATTAGAGATTGGCGTCGAATCAAGTGTGATACATAATTGTTAGTTAGCATGAGGATATAAACGGCATATTACGACCAGTAAATAGAACATAAATATTGAGTATTAATGGCCAATATTGTGAAGCGCAGTTGATCATGTCCAAACTACTCTCTGGTTTAGTTTCATATGCATAAAAACAATCGTTAATTGATTTTTCTCAGAAGCTAGCTCACCTTATCATGGAGATAGACGATGCCATTGAGAAGATTGCGTGCGTATCGACGGATCAGGCTATCCGGAATCATATCTCTACACAGCTTGGCTAGCGTCCCTTCATCGCAGAATTCCATGAAAAGCAGCAATACCGTGTCATTGCCCTCAAAGCCATAGTATTTGACCAGACTAGGGTGATTCAGTGCAATGATCATTTCGTATTCCTCGACTGTCATACGTAGCAATTCTAAAGTTTTCTTGCGGTCGATGCCGTCCTTCACCTGGATTTCTTTCACTGCGATTCGCTCTAACGTATCCCAACGAATAGCCGAATAGACTTTGCTGAAAGTACCTGAGAAAATTTTAAAAATAAAATATATTCAAATTGTGAAAACTAACAAATTTCAACAAACGCAAATTATGTTTTAGGTTCACCACTTGCCATCTAAAGAATAGAAAAAATATTAACTGAATTTAAATTTAAACGCTAAGATAAAAAAATAACAATTAAACATTTTACAAAACCCGAGAAGAGTGTCAAAAATCAATAATATGTAAAAAAACACTAGCGAAATTCAAGGAAATTGTCAGTTTACCTAACTACACATACAGTATATGGGTGCACCTCGCTCTCCACGAGTGAGTTCCTATCATCCATAAGGGGTTGTGCATTTTACTCATTGCCACCGCTATCATCAAGTGATTTAAAGGAGTAATATATATACCGGTTGAGTCATAAATTGTGCACACTTTGAAGAGCTAATAACTCGTTCTGAGACAGGTGCGAAGAAATTCAACGATCTGATGGACAACAATTGGGATGTCCGCATTTCTAGTACATATCGTTTGTAAATTTAACTGTTGTTATACTCTGGAAATTAAATCATTTAATAAAAATTTATTGGAAAAATGCCTTTTTTGTTCTAATTGATTATTTTTAAATAATTTTAAATGTTAAACAAATATAGAAATAATAGCAAATCAATATAATAACCATGACAATTATTTAAATACGACAAAAATTATTGATTTGCTCTAAATTATACAAAAGACCGCATAACAAAATATTGAGAAACAAAAAAGTTATTAACTCTTCAAAGTGTGCACAATTTATGACTCACCCGGTATATATGTGTAGTAGAGGCCATGTTCAGGTAGAGCTTAGAAAAATTATAAATGGAAAAAATGAGAGAGAAGTGGACCAGATTGGAGCGCAATGCGTGGACCAAAGCTAACGGAGTGACCATGTT
>JAUYWV010074449.1:0-24191 GCA_032274565.1 Nematoplana nigrocapitula | reverse complement strand
TGGAATGCGATGGAAGGGAGAGAGTGAGGAGGGAGCTGGGTATTGAGAGTGTTGGGACCCTGGCAAATGAACCCCTTTTTTCTCGGTTTCTGAGGATGGTCGACCCCCAGTGGATGACCTGAGGCGGAAACCGGCAGCCGCAACGACGACGACAACAGCGCATGGTGGTGGTTTTATTATGGTTTGTGGAGGAATCCGAGATGAAGGCTGATCGCCCTTGGTTAGTCTACGCGAAAACTACATGGAGAAGGCGATAGACAGGTGCTCTCGGACTATCTGTTGCCATGGGCGGAAAATATCCTGGAACCAACAGTAGGCAAATAGCTTGGTGTCTTCAGGATTCCAATGCAACTCCTCCACGTTGTCACGCTGTGCGAAATTTCCACGATCATCTGGGATTCGGGGATCACTTGACCAGCAAGGAGCGCGGAACATTTATGGGATGAAATGGGGGTACGCAAGGTGAGGTGACGAGATCCTCCTCCAGCAAGTACTGCACAGTTAGATGTCGTTCTCCGAGAAGAATGGGAAGCTATTGCTGAAGTCTTTATCCGCCTTCTAATCCCCAGTATGCCTCAAGGATTCATTATGTGCTGCAGAATCGTGGTGGACATACCATTTATTGAACCTTATTTTTTGTAATTTGAAATAAAGTGTATAGGAGAAACAAATAATGGATGATTTTGTTGATATCCTACATTTTCAGGCTATTTTATCAACAATGTAAAGGACATATCAGTTAACAGATAATAATTCAAATTAATTGCTATATATCTATCACATTAGCAATTCTTCTTAACTCCATGCATGACTCTGATGCGAAAAGTATAACATTGCAATGATGTAACAATACAGCATTGTCTTTCTAAGCCGCAAACTAAGGGTCCTTGTCTCCTTGAAGTTAGCACATCTCTCATCTTGAAACAAATTACTTCTCGTTATCTCTATTCTTGCTCTCGCTTCACTGTCACATTTACAATCCGCTAATATCAATTACCTTAAGTATTTGTACTACTTTCTTTTACCTGTTCGAGTAACTGCCAGTCTGCTGTTATCTTCCCTCTGTGGGGGTTTTCCTCGTGATGTTGTAGTAGATTCGGTCTACATCAGACTGCGTTTTTGATGACTGAAATGTTCAACACAAAAGTACTAACTTGAAAAGTTGTGTCGCCAGGAAATTTTAATTCAAGCAACTACGTACATAACATGCGGATTGGTCATTGAGTACTATAACTACGTCTTTGATATGACCAAATATCAGCGGAATGGAAGTAATAGTAGGAGAATAATAATTAGGAACCGACTCTCTGGGAAGGTTTAAAAAATTATATGCAGGCTAAACTATAGTATAATGTGCTGTAATGACTGCGAGAGGGCAACAAAGCAATGCTGTAGGATACAGTAAATGTTTCCACACAGAACATTTCTCACGACTGATCACCCAATGTGTCAATGATCGAAAACATAACGACCAAGTCAGTCGACAAGTGGTTACATGTTTGAATGTACAGTATGACGTACATAGGAATAGGAATAGACCTCCATCGGACAAGGTTGACCATGGGTGATGCATCCTAATGTTTCTGGCACCTGCTGGAGCAGCGTCGTTTGTGGCTGTAGAGACCAATGCGGGAGTGACAGTCTCTTCCGCAATGGTCACATCTGTGTATGTAGAAATATGAATAACTGATTGATTTTTAGAGTTAAACAGCCACGACGCGTCGCTTCGCGTCTCGTAGATTCTGACTGTTTAACTTGTCAAATTAGTGATAGATAAGGATTATTGCACTCATTTTGACTTTATTAAATATCAAAATAACACGATTTAGTATGATGAAGTACACACTAACTCTGAAAATTTCCCTGTTCTGTGGATAGGATTTGGTGCTATACTGGCAAAACCAAGCGTTATTTTTCCACCAACCTTTGGAGCACATGGAACCTTTGTCTGCTATCCTCTCTCGTCTTAAATATATCTGTTCTAATTCTTTATAATGGTAAACCTTCTTTCGATCTGTCTATTAAATAAGCTTTGATCATCATAAAGTTGGCCCGTTTCATTAATACTTCTCTCGTTAATTCTAGAAGTTCATTTTCCTGAATCTGTTTTGATGTATTGTTTAAATTTGCCATTTCTATTGTACCTCTACGTTTGATTTCAAATTTTCTTTAAATTGTTATCTGCAGAAACTTTTTGGAAGGCGAAACAAGTAATAATTGTAAAATAGCGATGAAACTATTATTTTTGACATTCATTTAGATAATAAATGTTGATTTATGGATTATGAAGCCATTAAAAACACTAGTGTTACAAGCCAAGATTCACGTACTTTTGGATAGGGAATATCTCTATGAAATGACGAGTTCTGAGTAACTGAACGTCTTTCATCTGACCTGCTCCACCAGTGAAAAAACTGAAGAAAGAGGACCCCAAGTGATAGTCCTCGCCACAGGATTTGGCCAACTTTGTCATACCATTTGGCTAATTTTCTACAATCAAACAATACAAAATGACAGGTTTTATAAACTCTTTACAAACTACTTGGATTATTTTCTCTAAAAACGCACTGATCATTAGACTTGTTCATTAGAAGCTCAACGCCGCAAAGCTTCAGCTGTAAAGATGAATATTTGGATTTTCCAGTTATATAGAGTAGCAGATAGATAATATTCACAGCACCGATAGCGCGATCGAGAAACGGATAGATAACCAGGAACAGTTGCTTGATTTTCACATAAGTGGACGACTGAAACATATTGGAAATTGCAAGAAATAATAAAACATTTCCTTTATTAGTTTCAAAACAAAGCCTAATAGTGCCACTAAAACACCTGAAACACAAGATTACACACCACATTCAAAAAGAGACATTAGACTAATGTGTTCGTCTGGAATGATGAGATGTTGCAAGGTTGACAACTACAACAACTACAACCAGGGCTGATATCACTCCTGAACGTCCGATAAATTAACCGATTCCTGATTGGGCGGTTTAAACTTAGAAATATTTGTCAGACAACTGTGTCATTTATTCATTTGTATCCTAATCATGGTAAATGAACAAAAGTGTTAAGATGGCAAACTGTTGGGATCCACAAATGTGGTGTTTAATTAGATGCCCTGACACTCAATAAAAATAGCACCAATAACTATTTTCAGGATCATCCCCTAAAGGGGAAAAAGCAAAGTTCTACTTATGAAATCAATACAGTCGTTTGTCATATTGACAATCCCTACGCTGTATACATGGTATTGAAAAGTATTTTTTCTTCTATTAACATTAGTTTGGATTTCTTTCAGCTAGTGACTCATTTTTTCAAAAAGACACTGTACTAATGAAGTGCTTACCGCTTCTGTAAAATGGTTATCACGAAACTGGTTATCAATCTGTTCGCGAAAAGCTTCCAACTTCTGTTTCAAAATGGGGATGCCGACCTGGAAGCAAACAGTCGTAATGGTGATATTAAATCTCAATTCATGTAAATTACTAAAGGATAGAAAGCATACAGTCGTAAGGAGTGAAGTGACACGCCACTTTGATATATTGACATCGACTGGATTTCTGTGTAAATTGTAAAACGATTCTGTAAAAGTAGAACCTGAAATTCAAAGTAAATTGCTAGTCCGAAAGTTATAATAGAAGTGAACAATCATACAAAAAATAAAATATTCACATAAAATCATACCATGCCGAAAAAGAAAGTAGCCATCTACAAATGCTTTCAATATCCACCAAAGATGGTCCTGAAGTTTAGCATACCGATATAGCTTTTCTGGTTTCCACTCGAATATCATCTGGAAAGTAAATTTTGAAACTTGTGTAATATAGCTGCTTCACTGCAAACGAGAACGCTATATGATTATTGCAACATTCTGCGTGTCCTATGGCCTATGTTGGCAAGATTAAATTGACAATATAATTATACGAGTACTCTGCTAACCGCATTGTATTGAATAAATTCACCTTTGATGAAGAAGCTTAAAGGTTTGAAGAATGAAAACAATTAATGTGGTGAGTACGATGTTTAAAATAATCACTGGATTCCATGTATACAGTCAGAACAACCGTGGAACTGCCAACATGCCTGTGAATAGGTAGGTTATCTAGGATAAACCAAATACAATTTATAAAATATTTACACTTTTTCTTTCGTATTTCGCAGCGTGAATCTCGCTCAACTTCCTATTCTGCGTTTCCATTGTGCGCGCCTCGTGTGTAAATTGTAGCCGCATTCGTCGACATGTATATTTATTACAACGTAATTTTTGGTGATAATTCCAGGCAAAAATTTCCATGCTGTGCTGTGTTAACGCGGTTTAGCTGACCTTTAAGAGCCCTATACGACTAGCAATTTCAGAAACAGAATCGTTTGTTTTTCACGGAATTGACAGAGAATAACGACAAAGTTTTTTCACTACCAGCTGTGTAAGCTGACCTGCGCACTCAGTGCCTCGTTAAACATTTTTTCGCTTCGTTTGCTAGACAAAATGGTTTATACAGTCCTCTTTGTGATTGTCGGCGACTATGCAATCTTCTCCATTGCTGTTTTATCCAATGTCCCCTTCTGGTTTCACTGCTTATAGTGTTGTATTTACGTCATTCCTGACATTATAAATGTAACGAGTATGAAGCCTGTTCAAATATAAATGAAATGCCAGACTTAACAGTGTGTGTTCATTACCAGTGAAATATATAAATAAATGTCAAATAGCTGTAATTAAAATGTAATAACGATTAAATAAAATACAAAGTTGATTGCGTTTATTACTGAAAGGCAAACTAAATTGATTGGCGTATGTTCTACATCATAACAATTAAAAATTGATATCAGTCCGAAAAACTGTCAGCTTGTAGTTTTCATGTTTCCTTACATTATATGTGTGATTTTAGTAATCGATGGAAATTGTATAATACTTGATAGTTTACAAAATTATGTAATATGGATATAGATCGCCATATAAAGTCAGTCAATGAGTAAGAATATTGGAATTGCCATTTTTAATGAAGTTCTCCATTTTTCTGAGTACTAATGTACATATAGCGCTGTTTTTCATGTTGCAATACTTTTGTAATTATTGACCGATGCAAGAAGTCTTGCATCAATTACATTGTTTGCTTTGTTTTCTTCAAAGTTGAATCGCTAAGATTTCAAGCTGACACAGAACAATCCTACTTTACGTACAGAGTGTGGCTATATAATAAGAGTACCTGAACCAACTGTGCAAATGATGGTTGCAATAATGCATTGAGATCTTCGGAAGCAAGCAGGTCAAACACTGTGGCAGATTCTGACGTTGTGGAGATGTGGGCTCCTTTTTCAGCAGCCATATTTTCCCTGAAATATATATATATATATAAATTTGCAACATATATATTTTGTTTCAATTCAAGCGCACTTAAGAAAACATAACATGTACTGATTCACAAAAAGCAGAATTAAAACATGACCCATAAATAATAAACACTGAAAAAGTATAAAAAGCGCAAACGTTGCCCTAGGCAACGGTTTAAACATAAATCAGATAAGTTAAAGTGTACGATGGGAGATGAAAACAATAAGATAGTCATAGAAAGAACAGTCAAACTATAAGAGTTCATCAAAATGAAGAAGTGACAATAAATGAAGAGTCACACAATTATGCAGATATATTAGAGGAAGGCAATTATTAAACTACCTGCATAACATTGTTATGTATATCCTCTAATTAGGAAAAGGTGACTCCGATAAAAGTTGTTTCGTTTCCCCAATGATGTGCAACAAGATAGTCGAATGGTATTATTTTTCAATTGTACATCTTAGTTCAACCATAATCCAGTTACATATCGCAATATTTAGTAGAAAAGCTCAACTCGTGTAGGCCCAAAGAGGTTGGAATAAGTATACTAGAGTAGACACGTTCATTTAAAGATAAAGGATTTCCGTGTAATTTAATTATTTGCCCTTTCGGCCATTCAGATGTGACGATTCTCTGTTTAAGAAATAGCAGTAGAATTTAGTAAGCATCAAACCTCTTTGGTAGGCATACAGGTTAGCGATTAATTTTCCAATACAATGATGGAACTCATTCTCGTTTCATTTTGTCTGTTTGTAGTTTATAAGCAGCTAGTTGCCATTTCGCAAAAACCACCGAAAATAAATATTAGCCCTTCTGCGAATTTTGTTTACCAAACACCCCAATCCGAAATTACATGTTTTGGTGCGCGTGTATTCAAAGCTCTTTCTGTAGGCCTAAGTATAGAAGCGTTTCAGCTGTAGTCACACAAAGCTCTTTGTGTACCACGGCCCAGTCCATACTCTTGCCCACTCCGACTTCTTCTCTGTACCACCGTGACAACAGATGTCCACTAAATGGCGTCTGTTCCAACTCAACCATCATACTGTAGATATACGAAAGCTTCTTACAGACTCAAGGCATTCCTTCTCCACGAAGTAGAGAAACAGAGGGGAGATGCATTAGCCTTCGAAGCAATTGGCAGAGCGTAGGTATCGAGAAGGTTCTCGTTTAACCTTTGGCAGGAGCAGTAATCGGAAGAAATACACCGATTCGGCAGTTGAGAGAACTGTGAATCAATCCCACACCCGATGTGTGTTGCCAAGCACCCACGCAGTCGCCTTCTCGTGGCGGTGGTGCCCTGCTCCGACATGCAAAGTACTGAATTCCCTGAGACCTCTTACGGTTTCTCTCTCTTTTTTTTCATTCATTTCTTTTCCTCTCCCTAACTGTTCTGTCTTTCCTCTTCCTCTAATCTATCTCTTTCCTCACTTCCCATTCTCTACTCAATTTTTCTCTCTACTGTCTTAATTTTCTCTCTTATCTCCGTAAGGTCGGGGCGCAGACGCGTCCCCTCGCCGGGAAGTACAACAGGAACAGCATATAAATATGCCGCCGCCATTTGAGACAAAAACACGTACCGGAGACAGGCAATAACTTGAACAGGCAATGATCAACAAACACAACAGGCCGGCGGAAGTCGTCCGGTAATGGAAGTGGTTCAAGAAGAAGAAGGCGCAGTGATCGGCGGTAGTTGTGCCGCCAGTAACAACAGTTGCAGCTTCGATTGAAATACTTCACATAACTAATTTGGAATGCAGCCACAGCTCGTCGCACAAAACCTCATTTATATAATTATTTATATAGGAATTTCCTAACGCTGAACAATAAAAACATTTTCCAGTAGAGCAATAAACAAATAACGTTCACACAAATAAATACAGACGAGCAAAAACAGCATTAGAATGTAAATTTTATTTTTACAATCTTATAAAAATCACTTTAAAATTATAAAAAATAACAATAAATTATTCAAAACAATTTTACAAGCACTAAATGGGGTTCGCGATCAATGCATCAAGCGAGATAAATTTGTACGTGTAGCTAATCAGCGATTTGCCAGTCGCGCCATCACATCTCGCCACGCGGTGTTGACTTGCTCCGCAGTGTACTCATAATCCCACAGAGTGCACAAAACGACATTGGCACCGTCAATTATCGCACGATTCGAGTATTGGGCTTCTAAGCGTTGCATCGCATTTTCTTCCGACAGATTATCCCGTTCTTTCAGTCTTCTAATCGCTTCATCTTGTGGAACAAAGGTGACCCATATCTGATAATGGATAGAGGCAAGAATAATAATTTACTTTCTTCGCCACGCTATCAGTAACACAAAAACAAATACATTAAAAAACTACGCTTGTAACCATGTGATCAGGGTGGCCACTCTCAAGTCCAAATTATTTTCCCTGAATTTTTGGAAGAGAGAAAGTCACAGGATAGGAATGAGAAAAGAGCAAACAAGAAAGAAAATTACTGACAACAAATAATGTAGGCATGTTTACACGAGGGCAGGTACAAAAAATAGATATAAATAAAACCCTATCTGTGAACATAGCAAGCTGGGAATTTGTAGTCTAATTATATATTAAAGAAAGCTAGAATATTCCCTGACTTTAAGGTATTTTCCCTGATTTTTCAACAAAATCATGTAATTTCTCTGACTTCCCTGACCATACCTGTCCTTCCCTGATTTCATAGTTCGCTGGCCACCCTGTATGATACACCACACATGTCTAAAACTATAACAAAGCACTACATAGCCATTATGTGAAACCGGTGGTCAAGAAATTATGATATGGCTTACCTCATGACACATAAAGTTCCAATCAGCTTCTAGAAGGACAGCTGCATCTAGAATTATAATCTGATGGCCTGCGGAGAAAAGTTCGTTAATATTATGTTCAGCTAGATGTTTGATTTCCGGCCATACGATATCATTCAGTCTCCTGCGTTGGTTGTTATCAGCGAATATCAGCCTTCCCAACTTATGGCGGTCAATATCACCAGTTTCTGAGAGAATTTCATCTCCAAACGTTTGCAGGACTTTACGGAAGCAATTTGTATCCGGCCTAAAATTATAGGAAAATCAGATATACTGTAATTATATTGTACCATTCAATATGTATACGATTATATCTTCCATCTATCGCTGTTCCTCTATCATTTATCAGTATATAGTGTCAGAAGAAAAGCAACTTTCTCCTGTTGTTGTTGGCAACCCCATCCCTAACTCCCCGGTGGTCTGGCCCACCACTACTTCAGCAGCTCCACCACCCCAACTAGGTCGGTCCAGAGCTACATGAGGGTAAGGTTTGTGCATATGTGCAGAAGAGGTGCGGTGTGTTTTGCAGAGTGGACAGAGAGGCCAGGTGTGCAGCGTGGGATTTAATTTGTGAAGATAAGGTAGAAGAGGGGATATGTATATATGGAAAGTGTTTTTTTTTGTTTACCCGGCTCCTTACAGAGGATGGGAGTTGATCACAGTTTTTACACTCAGTCCCTGGATCACGACTCTTGCGAGCCCCGGGAGTTGCCAGCCATTTCGCTATTTCAACCTGAGGGCACCACGTGGAGGCGACTGGCTTTACCCTCGGGCAGACAGTGCTTTAGTGGAGGGGCCATTCAACCATACCAATGATATTTTTAGTGCTGAAATTAATTCAGTGACACAACCAGGATATGAACTCTGGATGTCTGGCTTCGCAGTTAGCGTCGCTAACCTCTCGGCCACCCAGCGCTCCCCTCAAACTGATTCGAGGGATGGGTCGTCTTCAGTGACGATCCCGCCGGATGGGTGTGGGTTAGACGCGGCCCGGATGTGAAGAAGAAGAGATAAAAGAGAGAAGCAGTAAGGAGAGAGATAAAAGAGAAACTATAGGAGGTCACAGGGAATGCAGGACGTTGCCTACCTGAGCAGGACACCCCCAACACGAGAAGACGGCTGCATGGGGACTGTTTGACAGAGTTCGATCAGATACTCTTCTATGAATTAGCCCCTCCCCTTCGTAAAACGCTCTGTGCGGTTGGCTAACAGCATCCTCTATTATCTATTAAAATCACCTAGCTTGGTTTGCAATGACTTACTTATCTGCAGTTTAGCTTTACACGAAGAAAAAAACGTGGCATTCACTGTGTCTATTGTTTGTTCAACCGTTCCAGGATTCTGGTGTTCTGAATGGCGACGACTCACAGAGCGATACTGCCGAGGAGGATTTGGAAGAACCGATACAGGTGACACCCTTTTAACCGTTGCAGACAGAAAATGTAGTGTGCATAGGAGGGAAAAGTGTTTTTGAGAGGCCAGCTTGCTTAGGCTCTGCCTCTGTGCTAGGAGCAGGACCGGGTGCAAACAGCTTGCCAATACAGTGGGGCTCAGAAGCGGTTTTCTGTTATATTTTGAATATTAGAAACCGGTCGTAATGGTAATCAATGTTCATCTTGATCTTGGTTCTCTCTCATCATCATCATTTATTATAGTCAGCATTTCCCCCCTTATGGGGTGCTGACTTTTATCCTTCCATCTCACTCTATCTCACTCTATTTCCGGCATCATCCTCATTCAATCCAACTTTAGCACTTTCTCTTCTGACCATCTCCTTCCATAACATCTTCGACCTTCCCCTCCCTCTTTCTCCATCCACCTCCAAGCTCCACGGTCTCCGCACACCCAAATCTTCCTCACGTCTCAACACATGCCCCATCCACCGTAAACTGATTCTTCTTACCACTTCAATCGCACTCTACCTCAACCCTATCCACAACCTGTCAGTCAACTTCACTCCACAAATCTTCCTCACTATCAACCTCTCCGTCCTCCTCAACACTCCTTCCTCCACCTCCCCAACCACCCATGCCTCTGAGCCATACGTCATCACTGGTCTCACACAGGTTGAGTAGATTCTTCCTCTTAGAACCAGCGGTAGACGTCTTCCACACAAAGCAAACAACAGCTCTCTGAACCGCATCCACACCAGCCGTCTTGTTCTGAGTGACAGCCAACTCACTTCCTTCACTGCTGTTGGTAGCATCCCCCAGATAGGAGATGTCAACTCTCTCCAGATCAGTAAGCTTTTGGTGCTGTTCAAGTTCCTGCCTTCTTCCGCATCCTTTACTCTCGAAGCCCTCTGCCATCACTTTAGTTTTCTCAATGATGATGTAATGTTTTACCACAGTGACTGGTATGTTTCAAGTCCCTGCTGTTGTTCTCCAGGTGAAGCCACGCCAGCGTAGCTCTGTGATGAGGAACTGGCGACTGCAGGCCGCTGACCCCGGTCTAGAGTCTTCACTGCGCCAACCGACCTCGGATAACAGGGAGTCGGGAAATGCTCGGCATTCAGGACCTGGGACAAAGTAAGACTAGAGAGCCAACTGATCTGACGTAATTATTGCAAGGAACTTGTATATT
The DNA here is from genome assembly GCA_032274565.1 of Nematoplana nigrocapitula. Taxonomy (NCBI): domain Eukaryota; kingdom Metazoa; phylum Platyhelminthes; order Proseriata; family Nematoplanidae; genus Nematoplana; species Nematoplana nigrocapitula. The sequence goes on along the minus strand of JAUYWV010074449.1, from coordinate 13,449 downwards.
TCGATGTGAAAAATGTAAAGCGCGTGTGCTAGCTCGGAATGTAGTGTAAAGCAAAATCGCTTGCAATAAGGGTGTAATTCAATTTCTGTCTCCATTACCATGGAAACATTACATTTTTTTCCTCTTTTTTAATATAAATTTGTGATTGGCCGTTTGGCAAATTTGAATGCTTCGTTGAGAATAATAAGTTAACAAATTAATCGATAAATCGATTGTGTTTGGTCTTCCTGATTAAGTATACACGAACGTTCCAAATTTTGTCCGAATCAGTAATGTAAATGTATGGAGAGATATTGTGCATAATGTGTTGCTACAAATGAATCAATGAATCAATAATGGGGACTTTATCGCATTTCATCATGTGATCAGACTGGGATCAAAATGTGGCAGATCGATCTGAATGATGTTTGCAGGCTTCTAGGTTACCTCTATTTTTAGTTACGAGGAGTCAGTTGTCAAACAGACATACTTAAAGATTTTAATCATATAAATATATATGTAAATGAGTGCTATGAGGTGTTTTTATATTGTCTCTGTTGATGGTTTGTTATGTCGTTTTTTTTCTGTTTTGACAAATGACAAATCTGTAACGTGCCTTCGTGGAGTCCCGTTGCATCTGACTCGCTTTATTCTCAATAGAAATTGTCTTTTCCTTTGTCCTGATCCACTGCCTGCCAGCCAGACTCCTTGTTCTCTCTCTCTCTCTCTTTCTCTCCCAAGGCTTGTCTCCTACTATAATCATCAGATGAATTGAAACAATTCAATAAACCCGAAAAGCACTCTTGCTGTGCGGATCAGTAAAACAACAGCGGAGCTCAGTTTAGTACCTCGGCGACTCCTAGCTTCCTCCGTTGCTCTGTTCAATTCTGCTTTATTGATCGATGAACGCGCCGCCGACTTGACCGCAACATTGCAGGCATACTTGTACGGTAGTGTTGTCTGCCGGTGCTGCTGCAGAAAGAAGCGGCAGCCAGCACAACCGTACAGTATACCTGCCCCTCTGAAGCAGAAGTGGTTCGCACAGTTCTTCCTCTTTCCACGCCAGTTAAACAAGTTCAGTTGGTGAAGTACTCTTCATATAATTTCAGATTGCATAATGGGCCTAATTTAGCGCTTTGCTGCTCATTTAAGTGGGTGAAGAAGTAGGGGACCCGACCCAGCCCCAGATGTGTTGTTGTCCCGCAGGCTTCGGTCAGCTTTCAGCATCGATTTTTTTTAAGGAGAAAGAGGGGATGACCCCTGGGCATTGGTCAATTAAAATATTTATTTAGCCGTCTGTAGCGCTCGTCAATGTCGGCATGTAATAGTTGATGATTAGTTAATTGTAGAAAACACATTTTAATGAGGAAACTCCACCAAGTTTCGCTTTGTTCTCTCTCTCTCTCTCGTTCTCTCTTTCTCCCTCTCGTTCTCTCTTTCTCCCTCTCGTTCGATTAGTGCAAGCCATAATAAAGTACAAAAATAAATATAGCCAACGCTTTGGACTAGCCGCACAGTCTACAACGATTAAAACAATACAGAAGCGGTCATTTGTCCCTCTGAGACACAGGAGTGGGCTGTGTTATTGCGATTGTCGTAAAAAAAAAGATTTAATTTGTGGCAGTGTTGGACCAAACTCACTTTCGTGTCTACGAAAGTGCTCTTCTCAAATAACTGTTTAAATGTAGGCAAACGTTTTCTCAACGAAGCCAATTATATTTTAATTGTAAAGATTATCGATTCGTATCGAATAATAAGCCCCCCCCCCTGTCCTTCAAGTCAAGATCTCAATCTCATCTCGCGCTCGTCGACATCGTCCCTGCCCCCTCTCAATGGTAACGCCTCCTCCTCCTCTTCAAGCACACATCAAAATACGAACGACGGAGAACAGACTAGACAACTGACGATACCAACCGCAGCTGGAATTCAGTCGTCTGAGAACTTTACTACTGTAAGTAGCATATGAGATACATTACTGAAAAATAATATTTCGTCAATAAATAAAAGTACGAATATGATTTCTGGTAAGATAAGATGAGTATTTTTTAAGATTATACAATCTTATTTGGATGTACAATTAACATCAAAGAAATATAGAAATATAATGAAGTATCGAAAGCAGTAAAACATGTTGGTAAAGCTGAAGGCAAACAGCTGTATTGAAGAAAAGAATGCCAATCTGTACCCCTGTCGAGGCAGCGTGTACCTGAAGAAGAAGAAAAGCAAATTAATGAGATAGGGAAACAATCTTGGGAAATACACGTTTTCTGATTTTATAAACAATTGTTTATTTTTGTTGTTCTTGTAATTCTCGGTCAAGGGGATTTGTCAGCGCGCCGACTTCCAGGAGGGAGGAAAGGGGGAAAGAAAGAAAGTGATAGCAGAGGGAAGTCGTAGGTCCCAGGGAACTCAGAACATACCTGCCGTAGCAGGACATTACCGCCACACGAAGACGGCTGGCTGCTTGGGGATATTACTTATTGTATCATGGGTTGTAACCTACTATGTTTATTATCTAACGCAAATACAGTAGTTTTTCTACACAGCTTTCATATTCAGACTTCTATAGGAATATCATCATCGATTAGAGCATAAATATTCATCGATTGAACCATCCTGTGTTGGCATTAGTTACTATTTCCTTGTTAGTCAAAGAAAATTGTTCAACGACGCAAGGTTTTTATTTTCACAATTTCTTCAACACTGTCGTCTCCCTCCGCTGAAAATCATCATCCACTTCCTGAGCTTGCCATCTACTCAAACGCCCTGTCGCGTCCAGGTGGTATCTTAGGCGGTTGGTCAGCACTCTCTCCAGCCACTGCCCCGCTGTAAGGCTCACCGTTCGGTACGACCCGATCTCGCTGGGGTCTTTCCTTGCCTTTGAAAGCGGGACAATGCAGGCCTCTCTCCAGTTCTGGGGCACCTGAGCCCCACAAAAAAACGGTTAAAAGGGCGTTGAACCACTGCCTACTTCTGTCGATCTCCCGCAGCGCCTTCACCACCTCTTCTACACCGTTATCCTGGCCATCTGTATCTTCTCCCACTTCGCCCTGCCGCATCATCTCCGCCACCTTAGTCTTCATTCTCTTGCTTTCTACTGGGATATTGAGCCTGCCCACCCTCGCGTACTCCGTTACAAAAGCATTCGCATTTGCCTTGTCCGTCTCATACCCTTTCCCGTTGTCCTGCAGAACTTTAACTTCGTCGTCTTTCCAGCTTTGGCGGTGGCGAGGTCTGTGCTCATGTTTTTTTATCTTCCAAAGCTGCGTTGGCAAGGTCCGCTCTTTCGTTGGAAGCATTCACAGTGGGACGGCAACTACTAGAAGCTGATAGGGACCTTATCCGACAGCTCATGGAGGGTATTCCAGATGTCCTACCCTATTCTGTTGGGCGAAAGGCCCACCCGATGAGTTTCAATTTGTTGTTCGATTACTTAATAATGTTTGTTAAAACTGAGATGTCAGGAGTGCAGAGCAATAGAGAATAGGAAATATTTCGCGGTTCATGAGATAGTAGGAAAGTAGCAAAATTGTTCCAAATTACAGTTCTTCTGGTTATTATTACGACGCGTTTAAAAATCTGTTAGGCTTATCGTATTGCCGAGTTGCTCAGATTTATTTGGTTGCTTATTTCACAGGGGGATGAGGTGGCTCAGTTGGTAGAGCAAGCAGGTAGCAGGTCCGAATCCCTGCTCGGTCTGAATTAAATTTCACTATTGATGTGCGTGTGCATTCTTTGTGCAGTCCGGTGAGCAGGATGGGAAATCTCGTGAACCCCGAGGAGATCTGGTAGCGACTTCGCTCTCCAAGCAGCACCCCTCCTCCGATTCCCCGATGAAAGTGGTTTCCTCGAAGTGTTCAAAGCTAGGTGGCGCGCCTTCCTCTGCACCAGTGAGCACAACATCGTAACTGCTTATTATTGTTATTCCCGCTCGGTGGGACGGGTCTCCGCCACAATCCCTTGAGGGATGGCAGCACATGGTCGCTGTCTGCCATGATATCCAGAGCTAGCGCCGTGTCGAGGAAGCGGCCTCTAGCGCCTGCGTGAGCTGGGCACATGATGATGAATTGGTGAAGGTCTTCGGGGGCTGCGCCGCAGTGACGACAGGTGGGAAAGTCCTTCTTCCAGATGCGGTGGAGGTAGGACGCCAAGATGGGGGGTGGCCGGTGCGCAGTTAGGCCAATGTGATCTGGTTGGTGTGGGTAAAACGGTTGGGTTGGTGGTTTGATAGGGACTGTGTGAAGGCATGATTGGTGAATAAGGGAGTGGCGGTCCTCGTCGTACTCTTTCTTGAGGAGAGTAGTTATATACCGTGAAATGGCACTGCGGGCTGAAGAAAGGTCAACTGGGAGATTCTGTGGGAAAGTGGCGCTGGTTTCTGGCAGTCCAGTCGACTACTTCGTTGCCACGTATAGTGACCTGTGAACCATTGGAGGACAATGGAGTGTGTCTGGGGAAGGGAGATAAGGGAGGACCAAATGTCCCTGCAGATTGTGACGGTTTGGGCAGATGGGCCGGCGAAGAGGCGGCAGAGGAGGGACTGGGAGTCAGAGAGGATGTGATCTCCTATCACGTCGTTGATGTTGGGGAGGGCCAGTATATAGTGTACTGTACATATCCTGTTGTGCAGACTATGGACACACAGAAGGCGCCACGTGATGAGTCTGATGATAGCACCCTCAAGTCAACGACTGACACGCCTACTCCCCAGGAGAAGAAAGACGTTACCGGTGGTAACTCGAATGAAGAGTCAGCAGCTGGCCAGCGTCAGATTGGTGAGCGACATTTTCATGCTCTTGTAGTAATATTGTAGTACAATATGTGTGTACCATACAAGTATTTATTGGGGGGGGGAATAGAAACAGTGATTTCTACGCAATCGCATATACTGTATATCTAAGGAATCCCAACGTACTCGTACATGGGAAAAGGAATAAACAAGTATGTAGATAGCTCAAAAAAACTGCATATTTCCAAGCATCCACGTCCTCGTCAAACATATTAGAAAAGGAAGTCACTGTGGGCGAAGGCAATAACACAAGTTGAACAGTATCTGTGGAGTTAAGACTTGCTAAAAAATCCCTTATCCAAAACCACTACGTCCCAAGGTTTGCATTGCATAGGGCTACCACACGGCAGATATGGAGGAAGTCGGGAGTACGATAACAAGAGGACTTTCTTGAGAAGAAGCCTTCTGTTAGCTTTGCAGGGAACCGGGAGACTATTTTCTCGATTAATTGTGAGATGTACACCCTGCAGCCGCCTTCTCATGACGAGGGTGCCCTGCACCGGCAGACAAAGTGCTGCATTCCTTGATACCGCCTCCGGTTTCACTCTTTTTTGCCTATCACTGCAGTGTTAATGAAACAGTGCTCATCGCTCTCTGAATCTTGGTCGCAGATGAGGAGCTACCTGTCCAACCTGACTACTCGTACAGTCTGGACGAGACGTTGGCCTCCAGCTCCTCGGTGGACACGGACCCGGAGGTGTGGGACGAGGAGCACTCCTACCGCCAGGTACTCCCCTCGGAGGGCCATCGGAGAGGCGGCAGCGGAACGGACCGGCATCCCGGCCTCGCCGCAGCAGCGGCAGCTCCGCTGGCCAAAGAGGTCTCCTCCACCTCCTCCCACTTTGCCAGCGAGGACACCTTCCGCCGGTTCACCGACGATGTCGTTCGCAGCTATCGAGAGAAGGAGGAGGTGCGAGCTAGTCACAAGGTGGGTTGTGGTACCTGAGAGGTCACAAGGTGGGTTGTGGTACCTGAGAGGTATGGTTAGGGTAGAGAAGGAGGAGGTTCGAGCTAGTCACAAGGTGGGTTTCGGTACCTGAGAGGTATGGTTAGGGTAGAGAAGGAGGAGGTGCGAGCTAGTCACAACGTGGGTTGTGGTACCTGAGAGGTATGGTTAGGGTAGAGAAGGAGGAGGTGCGAGCTAGTCACAAGGTGGGTTGTGGTACCTGAGAGGTCGCAAGGTGGGTTGTGGTACCTGAGAGGTATGGTTAGGGTTTAGAATTTTCTTATGTAACTTGTTAGATATATAGCTCGCTTTTGGGTTAAAATAGACAGCTAGTTTTATTTTTGTATATTTTGTTAGAATCGCTGTGAGCAATTTAATGGAAAATATATACATTATGCTAAGTTCATATTTTTTGTTATAAAATTTTATCTTTTAATATTTTTTTAATAAAACATATAAATAGGAGGGATATCAGATTGAAAATGATGCTGAAAAAGTGTACGAACTTTGGGTGGACATTCTGATGACTGGCACAAATTGACGACATCCATAAAAAATGTTCAACCTGCTTATCTTTTCCAGTCGTCTTTCTGTTTCCGGCGGGTGTTCAGGTTAAGTGACAGTTTAACTTTGCTCTTCTCTATATTCTGAACCTAAATATTTAGCAAGCTTTAAAAATCATCAGGCGCTGAAGATTCCAGTATTTTCTTTAGAAACACATAATAATAACTATTTTGCTTGAAGCTGCGGTTTACTTCTACTGAATAAATGTAGCTTATTCTTTTTTCCCCAACAGACTGATTCTATTTTCTATTTCATTGTCCATCTATAGGCCACTCAAGACCGACTTCGGGAACAGGCTGTAGACGAAAAAGCAGCAGCCCAGAAAGCCTGGATAAAGAAGAAACAGCGGAAGAAAGGAGCCCCGGTTGATGAAGTCTATCCGGGGCGGTTCAAGGTCAAATATAAGTTGGAGGTATGTGATTGATTGATCGAATTTACATGCATCTCTATAAAAGGGTCGCTCGGTCTGTGTCCGTCAGGCATATGTTCAAAGTCGATTTTCTCGTGATTGGTCTTAGTTGTGTCGTGGCCTAATGGATAAGGCGTTGTAGAAGATTGCGGGTTCGACACCAGTCGTGAGGTAATTATCTATTTTGAGTTGGACAGCAATTGTTGATTTTTAAGCTGTCATTTCAGACAAAAATGCCATATTTATTTTCGTATAATATTAAACTACTTATAGTAGTCTAGGATGTAGCAATGCAGGAAAAATCATTTTAAAATAATTGTTAAACAATTGATTAGTAAGAGGGATATTTATTTACAGTAATTTGAGATTTTACAGGGTTGCCACAGGTCCTTAATTTTTTTCTACTATAATAAAAACATTTTTTAACCATGTTCTCTTTCAAGAATTACAATGTCAAAAGATTTGGGCTTCGCGCTTTACTCTGATTAAATAGACTATAACTCTTTTTAATACGCGAATTTTTAATCATATCCGTAAAATATGAAGTGAAATATTTTCTGAAACAAATCGACAATGTGTGTGTTATAAGGCATTGGAAGCAAAAATTCTAAGACAGATATTACTCATTTGAAGCCATTGAGACAAGCCTCACAGAAGAGAACTGAGGAGTTGGAATCAGTTGAGGAGTCGATGAAAGAGAATGTGGAGAAATGGGATCAAACTGATTTGACTATTGTGATAGAACAGTGAGTGACATCAGTAACTGCTTTGTATAAATTTTGTATTACGATAGTGTTGTAATGATAAATATACAAGGAGCATTTATTTTACTTCTTCGGTCTCTGTATCACTTTTAAAAGTCATTAGAGCCCATAATTGAGTATGACACAAGATAAGGTCCTTAAAATCCATGTCAGGCACATTTCTGTAGATACCCTGTTTTTAATTGGAACTTGGTTTGAGGAAGAAAGGGACGACGGCGTATCATTAAACTTACCGGTCCTTGTTCCTGTGTGCATAACATCGTTGCAGACAACGGGCAGTTGGGAAGCGAGTCCGAAGAGGGGCAGTGTGAGCGGTGGGGAGAACGGGGACGACGACTCCAGCCGGACAGACCAATTGATGAAAAACATGACCAAGATGCGATTAGACAAGAGGTAAGGAGGGGATAGGAAGAAAACTTAATAATTTTTGCTGAGCTTTCACGTTGTTTTTTATGGGTTTTACATTAATTATTATTGAGAGTATTTTCCTTCCCGAATTTGTTGTGCCTTCTTTGCTACATGTCGTGGAGTGATTGAGAGAAGAAACCAAGTCAGAGCCAATATTTTAGTCGAATGGGGAAACTAGCTTTGGTAGCAAACAACAATAACATTTAGGCTAATTAGTGAACAGACATGCTTTTTACAATGTTTGAAAACATTTTTTAGTTTTGAAGACCATTTGCCCGGTAATATTTCAGAGTTCAAACAAGTCACTAAAGTTTTCAGAACCAAGTTTTTTTATATTATTCATTTCCTGTCTATATTTCCAATCTCCTGGGAATTAAAAACCTTCTGAGTTTATGTTTGGGTTTGAAGTCACTGAGTAATAACAGCTGCTCATTTGGAAATTGGACAAAGTTTTATTTTTCTTCAAAGAGAAAATGCCGGGGCGATAGAGTGTAAAGCTAGCGATTAATCGTAAACTCCTTTTCGCGGAGGGTTACCCTTCGGTAAAAAATCGATATATCTGAAGAGAGTATAAAAGTTTACGATAAATCGCTTAATATTGATTGCCGGTTACCGAGCGATTATGCTTCGCACAATTACAAATGGTAGACACCCGTACCCAGTCGTAAACGTTTACGAAGGATTCCCGTTGTCATTTTAGGCGTTTGATACATCTAAAAACATCGCATTCATCATGGCGGTGTATACTCTAATCTTACAACTTGCTTTACGTAGAGAACGACTGTTCCGTGACAGAACTAACCCGCTCGATTACATGCCGAAACTACCGATTTTCCCGTAGAGGCATACTATATTTGATCGATACTTTCGGTCCACAATTGTCGAAAAGAATAAAAAATCGCATCGTGTATATCGTAATCTAAATCGTATAAAAAATTACATCGTGTATCTCAGAATCTCAATCGCATGAAAAATTCGCATAAAAATCGCATCGTGTACCTCGGAATTAAATCTCATTAAAAATTGCACCTTGTACCTCGGAATTTAAATCATTAAAAATCGCATCGTGTACCTTGGAATTTAAATCTCATTAAAAATCGAATAGTGTTCCTCGAAATCAATATGGCTTAGAAAATCACAAGGAAGAAGAACTGGGTAAGTTACATCTTAAGAAAGGATAACTTAATGAAAACCATCATAGAAGGATAATTTCGTGGAAAACGTGGACGAGGAAGGCCAAGAAAAGGCATGTTAGCAGAATTAAATACAGATTCATATAAGAATCTGAAACAAAAAGCAGAAAATAGAACGGAGTGAAGAAAATGGATGCCATAAAAAGTGAACCTGCTTGACAAATCAGAACACTCGATAGATAGTAATCTTCTCCATATATATCGTTGCTGTTTGTCGCAATGCATGGTTTTCTCATTCCAGTTACTGATTTTCTTCTCTCGCTTCTTCTTTTTCTGATAGTCCTGGAGGTTCTCTTCCTTTATTATCATCTTATTAGAAATAGAATGAAAAAGGTTTGGCAGAGAAAATTTACGAAGAGGAAAGATATTGTCCTTCTTTTTATCTTTCGTCTTCGTAAATATTATCACCTTCTCATTGAAAGAAGCTTGAAACATTCACTCTGTGGTCTGTCCGAGGGATTTACTCTCCTTTCTTAGACACTCCTCAATGATCAGTCATCTACTGTACCTCCTTCCTTCCTCGGCAGGTCCTTTCGTAACATTGCTTCTGGTGAGAGACATCCGTCATTGTCAAGATTTTCCTAGTTCTGCTGTCCATTCCACTATTATACCTGTACTGTAGGGTATCACCGCTACAACCCAGGCGTTGGTGCCACACATAATAATTCCTTCATTCAGTTTGAATCGACATAGCTTCTTTACTCTCCGCATATACTCAGATGTTATCTTTACTTTCATCTTGGTGTTGATATATCTGGTCCAACTGTAGTATGCGAAGATATTTTTAGCCTTCCTCCTCGACTTTGCTGATGTGCTGGTCGTTTGGTAGATCTATTTCACTGCTGTCTTCGTCTTCTCATTTTGAGAACAGCACACTTATCTAACCCGAACGATATCCTGATTAGTGCCTTACTAGCAAATCCTTACCACTTGAACTTTAAACCATCTTTCTTTCGTATAGCGATGAAAATAGATTCAACCAATGTCTGGGGCAATTCCCCGTTTCAATAATTTTGTTGCAAATAAGAATAAATGTGTCAACCATGACGTTTCTCCCGTTTTATCAATTCTGCAGAGATGTTATCACGGCATCATGTCATAATGGCCTTGTAATCTAACATATTCCACATTTTGCTTATTACTCGAGAAAACAATAGGTTCATAATTGAAGCACACTATATCATTGATAGAAATCCCACCTTGGTTGTTTCGAACAGGTCTCTGACTGATCCGCACAACACGGAAACCAACTCGGAGATTTACCGAATCCCAATATTCGCCATGGCGAGAGGAGCTGTTGTCGTGCAGTTGCACTTGCAGAGTGTAGAGTTGTGCTTTGCCGTGGCCATTAGGCCACCATGGCTTGACTTCAGTCTGCTGCAATGTTTGATTGTTGTTGAAGCAATTATAAATAGTGTTTCATGCATCATGGGGATGTATGTATAATACTGTAGCGTATATATGAGGATTACAAATCAATGCATTTTAACCAGATAAAATCTGTAAGACATATAAATAGTTTTGCAAACACAATTTTCTCCTAAAATGGTTGAAAATCAGGAAATATTGTTCAATAAACTTATTTCATCAAGTAATAAATAAAATATTTTATTTTCATTGTAGTCTTAATAAAACACTTCCGAGTTGCTCTACAAATCTACCAAGTTTTACTAAGCCGAACTCGAATCACTGGAACGTCTGTGTAGAGCTGTAGGCTCATTCAGCCCATTCAGAAATTAGACAAATAAAAGGACAAAATAAATCTAACACCGTACAGCAATTTCTATGCCACATATAGAGTGATCATGGTCTTGGCATTATTCATCTAAATTTATATTAAGCATTTACCATCATGATTCCACCACCAAAACCATCGCCCCTTTGAAACCTTAATTCAACTCTTTTACTACTGATGAAAGTACATTTTTTGGAGTGGGGTTGTGACTTCGACTCGAAAGAACCTCAGTCGGAATACGTTCTAGATGGGGTGTAGAAAATGGAGAAAGCAAGACGTAGACGACTCGGTGAAGCGACTTCGATGAATGAGAGAAAATAAATCTAATCCCAAGAAGGTCTCGGAATAAGTTCGTGAAAAGAAGAATTTTAATACATAACAAATTTTTTACGTCTGGATAATACATTTTTTGTTTTAAAACAACTTAGCCAATCAGTAACATACAGTAACATAAATAAGTGTTTATTCTAAAAAATGAGATTCGGAATGTGCGTTATTATTGAAAAAATAATTATAGTTAAGAGAGGTACAGTGAAACTGCTGACGAATAACAAATAAAGCAGTGACTGAAACTTGGGTAAGAGCTTGTTAGCGCGACTCGTTTAACAAAATAGGCATGTGGGAAAAAGGAAGTCCGTCTTCTAGAAGAGTTGCAGTATGGGATATTGTAAGGTCCAGTGTATTCAAGCTAATTGGGCATCAGAGAGTAGAGGTTGAGGTCCGGCTGGGCTGCTTGAGAGAAAAGTTGTCTGTTAATGCAAATACGTCTGTTTACCAGCGATGGAAGACAGTCTTCTATGAAGTTTGTTCCGAATATAATTTTGTGGCATCTTTGTTGAACGACACCGAGTTTATTTGAGAGTTTTTGATTAATGCCAGCAAAGGCAGTTATACTCCATGATAGATCGTATTGTGGATGAATAAATAGTGACGAGGCTGTCTTTTAGGACAATATGTTTCAGTGCACGTAGCGGCGTATTCTTCGAGAGGCTGACCTGATGACGGCATTTATGTGTTTGTTTAGGTGAGTTTTTCGTCTAGAGTTATACCCAGGATCTTAAGGAGTGGAGAAATAAAAAGGGCAAATAAATAGGGCGAGAGGCAAGCAAGTCCCTTGTGGAACTCTTAATCTTAATGTGATAGGAAAAGTTGTGCTGTAGAAGGTTGGATGTTTAACTCGTTGAATAGAATCTCGCAGGTAGTTATGTATCCATAAAGTAAAGTCAGTGGGAATGTTTAAAGTAAGAAGTCTTTTGACCAGTTTGACAGGTGATATTTTGTCAAAAGTTATTGACATGTCGAAACTCAGTACGACCACTCCTGAGATGTGTTTCTGGTCTAGACGTTTGGTCTTCGTGGACGTTTATAATTGCGAAAGTGGAGCAGGATAATGACGCTAGCCGCGAGACTAGATGGTATTACGTTCCAGTTCGTTTGTGCGCACTGCGGCATAGACAAGAACGAGAAGGTGGACAAGGATGCAGGTGAGGCGCTAAAGAACTGTGACCCCAAAGAGGCTGTCATACAATATCAGGCGGTGAAGGCGACTATTAAAAGGACAGTGAATAAAGAATGGTCGGAGAATCTAGACAGAACAGCGCACATATACAGAATAATGGAAGCGAACAGAAAGTTGTCAGGCAAAGAGTGGACAAGAAGCGAGACCAGCCTGCTGTCGCAGCTGAGATGTGGTAAAACGAAGTGGGTCGGCAAGTACAAAAGAGTCTTAGGCCTCTCGACAAGTGACACATGCCGCTGGTGCAATTCCAAAAGCGGAATCTATTGATCACTTGATAAAAGGGAAGTGAGGATGCTGAGGAGAAGGCATGACATTCGCAAGTTAGATGACCTGATGACCAACCTGCGGTCATCGGTGGCTTATTTCCAAGATCTCGTTCAATAGATGCGGGAATAAAAAAAGCGGTAAAGGATTTCGGCCGAAAGCCGAACTGGGTGATGTCGTAATTTCTTATCAGAGTAGACTTGATGATCAAGAGGATCAGTTTTTCTAAGACATTGCTTAGAGTAGTTAGGAGAGAGATGGGTCGAAGATAGTAGGTACTTGAAGGTTGAGTTTTTAGGATGGGATTACTGTATATCCGATTTTTTTCATTCGATAGGTACAGTCGGAAGACTTAAGGATAGATAGAATAGGTGTGCAACAGGGTTTGTTAGTAGCTCAGCAGAATTTTTCACGAGAGTGGTGAAAATACCATTGCTTCCAAGGCCAGTGTTGCGAAGTTTAGTCAAAAGTAGTTCTACATCAATAGGTCGTCGAGTTTGTTTGGTTGAGAGCGTACGCAGATTAGTCAGAAAAAGGTGGTACGGGAGAACGAAGATTCGTTATGCACATCCCGATTCCCACTACTTAACAAAATCTGGTTATTGATTTGAAAAGATCTATTTCTTCGCCGTTGACCATAATGTTTCCTTTACGGATTTGAACTGTCTTGTCGGGATTTTGTTAGGTGAGTTTTTTATTTGGCTGACCCTGGCGTTTTTCATCCACCGAAGCGGGTTTTCGTCGTAGTTTAAGATCAGTTTGTTTGCATATTAATTTAGTACAAAAACATGTTTTTTGGGGCATTTTCTGCTGTGGGCCTCTCAATTAGAAATTTTGCATCTCGTGGCTATTTTTCCCATGTTACCCATTGGCGTAGCA
>JAUYWV010074338.1:0-15650 GCA_032274565.1 Nematoplana nigrocapitula | reverse complement strand
TGTGTCAAAGGGTGTAGTTGAGATTTCCACATTATCACTGTTATGCAAATATCTTGTAATCTGCTGTACAGTACAGTACAGTCTTGATGCAAACCGTGCATTGTTTTAATTGCTTACCAAAAAAATTTCTTACTACTTTTTTCGGCATACTCTATATTTCAAATGTTCTAATATTATCAAAATCTATGAAATCATTTGAATTTCAAAACATTAAAATTTGCGTTAGCACACAAAATGAGATTCTGGACTTTCATTTGATATGTAGTTTTTTATACATAGTCAAAAAATGAGCCTGTAGAAAAAGATTAACAATATGGACGTTTTTTCTGAATCACCCTGTAGTACCGGTATTATTTAATTTTTATCTCATAGCAACTCATTGTAGTTGCTTAAGTCAAAAAACCGTTTATGTCTAAGTAAAACGTGGGTCCCGATATTTTCCTATCTTTTACATCGCAATGACTAGCCGTACGTCTAATTTCGGCTATCTCGAAAAAAAATTCATGTCCCAGTTCAACTTGAAAAAGCAAAATTCAAATGCATTTAAAAACGATTTATGTAGTAGTATTATCAAAACTGACAGGTAATAAGCAATAAATCAAAAAACAATTTTATGATTTTCAAAATTAATTGTTGTTAATCTAAGTTTACTGTATTGAGTTTAAAGTAACTTCGACTGTGTTTTATTGAGTCTGTCTGAGTTATCATTAACTAAATAGTGCTATAATGGTATAGGATCGCTCATGTCAGCCCACAGACCAGATTACTTTTAGTAACACGAGGGGATACTAAATTCAGCTCAGCTTAATGGGAGAAAGTGTCATTGATGGCAAGGAGAATAATAACCAGCTTTTAGATAATATGAGAAGTTGAGGACTAAAGTCGTCAATGGAACGTGGATATGCTCGTTTATTTTTAAAAAAGTATTCATATTACACTCTTTACTTTTCAATTTTCCATTTTTACTTTAATTTCGTTCAATAATTAATTTGGTATTTCAAACGAGTACCTGTAGTATTAATTCGAGTAGTAAACCTGTACATATGATTACATATAATAATACTAAAGTAATCGACCGAACATTAGATGTTTGAATGGTAATTAGTTTTATATTTAAAATAAAATCGAGGGGTAGAAGTCTCCAGTAGAAGTCTTAAACAGCACATTAGTTCACTTACATACTTTATCTATTAGAAGAACAACGTACAATATATCGCCTAGAATAAGTAATTAACGTCAGATATTTCGTGTGTCACTAAAAATAACCTGGTCTGTGTCTCGGAAACGGCACAATCATGAAGGTCTAATTTGTTACGTTATTCCTCAGACTCAATATACAGGGTCAAAGTTTGTATAAATTCACTTTTTCACAATGTTGCTAAAAATACCATGAATAGTGGAGTACGATTCCCGGAAGATGCCCCAAATAAAAGTAAAACTATCAAACGCTGACTTAGCGATATTAGCCGACAACAAGTTGCTATATGAGTGAAAATGTTTGTAGACATAAATAATATCTTGTCTATATGGTTTTTGGCTGTTTGTACTTTTGTTGGTTAATTTGTTATCAAGAATATTCATCACTATATCATTCGTCAAGTGTCAAGAAGAGAGGGTAGGGCGGATAGCGCTTTGAAATATTGACGCTCAATTATTCACTATCAAGGGGAGGAGGGAACTGTAGTGATATTGTGGGTAGGTTTCCCAGTCTTCCGCAGTACTGTTGCCTGAGGGCAACCGAACACCTCTATCCCAATGAATGTGCATGATATAATCCGATTTGTTTTACATAATTTTGCAAATAAAACAAAACCGCTGAGCCATACAAATGTTGATTTACTTTCCTCGACCGATTCGCCCGATACCGCCGTCGTTGTTTCCCTTATCAATCATCCACTTGTGTTTGTTTGTTTGCATATCTAAAGACCAATAGGTCTCCGCTCTGAATTGTACATAATATTGACTGACTGACAATCGGATTAAGTGAACTGAGAAAGCCTATGTGTGTTCCCTTTCACAAGATGAAGAGGTTCATTTAGGATTCATTAGGACATCATTATAACTGCTATAGTCGGATTCGTGCTCCGTCCGGGGTAATGGTGATTGATGAGGAGAACAAGGATAAAACATCAACAAAATAACAAGAGGGTTGTACTAAGTAAGTAAGAGACAGAATTAATGTATATGTAGTATTTTCTTAATTTACAGGACTAAGTAAAATAATCTTTAAAACACCATGAATAATTAAAATAGTCTAAAGACGATAGTTATAATTTTAAAACCCAAAAAGTCTACAGTACACACATTTTCAAAATATATTACTACCTAGTTATCTCGTTTGTAAGTAGTACATAGATAATTATTCATTTTATTCACTTAGAAAGTATTTTTTAATAAAAATAAAGAAATACACTTTATTTAAACAAGGTAAACATACTGAAATATTCTTATTGCTATTTACGAGCGGTGTCAAAAGTCTGGGCAGTATGCATTACTGTCATAAAACACCGCGTTTATAATTTTGACATCTCTCGACCACCATAGAGACTAACCTTTATGTCTTACTCCTTTTATATTGTATGTTAATAAAATTAATGTGTGAATGATACCGGCTCTTACTATGCATCTTTTCTATGCAATAAATAACATTTTTCCAGTCGCCAGTGCTCTGCCCTTACTAATTTGGAAACCCCTAACCATACCTCTAAATAACGTACACTCCTAAATACCTAACACCGCATGCTCATAACCGAAAGAGCAGAGAGTAATCAAATTGATCATCGAAAATTTGTGCTTTTTCGAAAAATCTGATCGAATCGATATTCGGAAATTATCTAATTTTGTCAAATCGGAATTTTAAAAAAACAGACTTTTGAAAGCTTCTGATGACGCCTTACCTGTTTGGCTAGCTCAGTAGTGACAATTTTGTCGAGGAGAAGGGAAAGTAAAGAGGCGTGCTGCGTTAACTAGGTTTCTCTATAGAAGGAGTTGTTGTTGTTCAATCCCGGTCGGGAGAGCGCGTAAACGTCCAATCCTCTCGAAGGTAGGACAGAACTCCTGGACTGACCTTTCTTCTTCTTCTTCAAGAATGAGATTGGCAATGCGCACAAAGTAAGATTGACAGAAGCATCTCCTTAAAAGCCAAGATCAAACTTTATGAAAGCACTAGTCAACTCAGTCCTACTGTTTATACCTGCGAAAGCTGGACCCTTGATCGGAAGATGAGTAGAATGATATCAGTGTTTGAAATGAAATGCTATTGAAGGTTGCTTGGAATAACCTGGAGTATGAGAAGTCAAACAGGAAAAGATTGTGGAGTGTGCTAGAGAAGAACCGGAAAGCCTGATGGCAACTATCACGGTGGTGGCGCGGGTTCGAATCCCTCTAAAGACACTATTTGCAGTCTGGTTGATCCGACTATCCGGAGATGCCTAGGTGGTTTTAGAGTGCGAAATAACCTGGTTCTAACACCTCGCCAGTCCATAAGATTGGTGCAAACCCTCCATGTGGACTGTGAATGGTGTCTATAGCTATAGCAGGCAGGTACAATATATGTCCCCCTCCCGGAGGGTGTACCGAACCCGAGTAGGGCGACAGCCCGAAATGAATAAATGGGTGACAATTTGTCCATGGTCCTGCTGGGATAGAGGAGCTGGTGATGTGGTAAATGAAAAGAACGGCCACATATGGCTGTGATATAATTACATAACATCACGACTGACTGATTCAAAGTTTACCTACAGTATATACAATACGTGATATCTACGTCCCTAATGAAACTGTGTGTACTGGTGATAAAGGTATATATAGCTGCACAGAGAGTACATACGTGGCGATAACTTCTTCTATACCTGCGACCTTATTGGCAACGCCTTTGGACAGAGTCAAGAATCATTTGAACAACTCCTGACTTTGAAGAACCGCGTGAGTTTTCCAAAAGATGCAAATGATATGATCCAGCATCGAAATATAGTAATTATAGAAAGTTAAGTTTATGCATGTATACAGTATATGTTCTAGCAAATCTACTCTATACACAAGCGGGACTTGGAAGATCATTAAGAAACTAATGTAGGCGAATCAACAACAGTGTATGCTTTATTTCCTCTTTGTTCCAGATCCGATTAGACAACTCTTATAGCGCTTAGATGTTGAACCGAACAATTACGTATTACCATGCGGAAAAAATACCCTAACCTTTATGACATCAAACAACCAGCTTAGAGAGACGGGGAATAAAAGTGTTAACAGGGACCTACAATCACAACGAAGATGACGACGAGACCAGATCGATTATAACTATAAAGTAGGGGTGTATCTTTACTCTATGATTATAACAGTGCTACCGTATAGTGAAGCATAATGCTGATCCCACAACTAGAGGGGATAACAAACGATACCATCTGAGAAAGAATGATACATTTTCTCATAACTCAGATTTCCACCTGAGTAGACTCACACGATATCGTTTAATTGTCACTGAAAATGCGAAGTAAATTAGAGAACGGTCGAAGCTGAAGTGGAGACAGATGGTTTGGAAGAGAGAGTGTCAGAAAATATAAACCCAATAGAGGTGATAAACCGCTCGATTTGATGCTAGCAATACAGAATAAATTCAACGTGAAGAATAGGCAAATGGAGATTAGATGTGTAGAAATTCAGAATGCATACGGTACACTAAGCAAGAAGGATAAGAGAAGTACAAATTTCCAGATTCGTATCATTTTGGAGGACTCTTTTGGCATTAGTAGTCGCAGTCTGTCAAGCTTGAACCAGGGCATTCATATAGATTCTTCTTCTAATCTTATCACTCGTGAGATATTTCTAAAATTCATAACTCTTGTCGTTTTATACTTAGCAGATTGCTGCTCTTTAAAGAAAATCGATTTTTCTTTTTAAGGCTTATTTTCTAAAAAAACACATAAGATGTTACATTTACTGTATCTATTTCAGATTATTATACGTTGGCTCTCATGAGAATGGATCTCTCTTCGAAACGTTTGCCAGTTAAAATATATTCCGCTTCTATTACTGTTTTTACAGAACGTTAGACAGTACACGACAAAATTTGAGTTAAAACAACTTTAGTTGAATGAATTGAAAGTGTCACCACACAATATACCATTACTACAGGAATTTCGCTGTTCAACTACAGATGTATAGCCTCTTTTAATCAACCTTTGACGATTGTTTGAGAGTCAACAATAAAAATAGCAGAGTTTATTGAAAAATATGACGCAGTGTTCTGAATTCGAAATCTATATTACAGAAATAAACTGTAATCATCCAGTTTTATAGTACAGTATATAAATACCAGCAATTTTATTAATTAACAATCTTATAAATTTTATTTATATACTGAAATTTTTTTGTAGGAGATATAAAAATTGTAAAATTATATTAAATCTTCTAAATTATTTTTTTTAGAAAAATAAAAATTTAATTCAAAGAGGTTTAAATACTCGTATGTATATTCAAACCGTACCTCAATATTTAACATGTTTTAAACAATACTATGAAATATCAACAATATTAATCCTGTTGAATAATTTAATATATAAATAAACACTGATGTTTAACGTCCAATCATCATTTTTAAATGGTACTTTCTTCATTTCCAAATTGCTAGAGCACGTTTCTTCCTATCACCTATGAAAGCAATACCATTTATGAAATTAAATTTGCCAGTAAGAATTTAAACAATAAAAAATCGTACTGTCTGGACAACTTGCTCAAATCAACAAAAGCCAATCAACTGCATCGCATCATAGATGTAGACGCACTATTATTTAACATGTGTCAAGAAAGAGTTGAGTAAAATTCCAAGCCTTGTCGCCCACTGGAAATGCTGGATGAATGCAATGTGTAGGATAGACAACGAGAATAAATAAGGCCAATCTTGAACAAATTTTGATTGTATATACGTAGTGCGAATGGCAAAAGAAAAAAATATAGGTATCATTTTACATTACAAATATAAGATTGAAAGAAAATAAATACACATTCTATAATGTGTAGAATTTCCTAAATATAAAAGGTCGAAGGTGAAGAGACGTGGCTCACAAGAGCGTCAATGGAAGTTCTCATTATAATTGAGAGATTTACGGGCATTGTGATAACGATGTTGCAAAAATCAGAAGGCATTTCCAGAAACAAAGATATAAAGACGTCTTCAAGAACTGAGTAGGTATGTACTGTAGTTATTAACGTCTAAAAGCAGAAAAACAAGATTGGACAGTACAGAAAAAAAGACCAAGACTGGCATAACATACATTTGAGCTACAGCAGTAGTGTACAAAACGGGCCAGCTGGTGCAGATGAATCACTCGAAAAAATAATTAGAATCTACCTCGCAGCGCCTTCGCGTAGAAACATAATTGAGTTTTGATAATAACCCTACTTAGGAAATCAATCACATAAATAATTATATCAATGTGTTAGTACTATTTGTAAATTCTTAGATAATAACATTTAGTGCTAAGTACTCCTGTGAGATGAGAAGTAAAAAATGCACCTTAGTGGGCAAGATGCTGCGTGCACCAGAGTGAAAATCAAATGGCATGACATGTGGCTGGTCTTCAATATAGCGCAGAACTGTGCAGTTCTGTAAATCGACTTCAGATATTATACAGATTACTCCATGGTATGGTGCGCGCACGTACGGCACGCTGACATATAAGGAAGAAAAAGTTACGTCACACCATTATTCGTCTGACATCGATCGGTCTTACTCGGCTGTGCCAGAAGAAGTCATTTTATTTTGGAAACCTAAAAACGAAATGAGCTTTTCCAGAAAATGAAAGGAAATTGCTAGGCTATATGGACGATCTATTGAACTATAATGAAATGAATTTTGATGATTTTAAAAATTGACTTCCTATCAACAATTTATTTTGGAGCACAAACCTCCAGCTCTGTTTGATCCAACTGAAATAAATATTGAAGAGGTGAAGGAGGAAAGGAACAGATAATCCATTGATAAAAAGAAGAAATTAAATCTGAATTAAGAAGGAATCTTGCGCTTAGAGGACTGAAATGGACGACACTTTGAGGTCCAATTTAAAACACCATTCCATGATGAAGTATTGGTATACCTTGTTAAGGAAAATATCACTAGAAAGGAATTCTTCAAAATACAATATATTCGATGGAATAGACATGGGAAGACTGTTTATCATATTTTAATCACATTTTTCTTTCGTAGGTTATATTCTCAATTTCGTTTATCTAGAAATTCAAAATATTAAAAACATAAATTTTGAATAAATTTTGTCGGTAAATAGTTGTGCATTTGTGATAAATCTCATCGAATTTGTCGACTGTCACTTCCTATACGTTGTTTATGAAATAATTTTATCTTGATGAAAGAAGTAGTGTTTGAAGAGTTGCTTTTTTGGAAAGAGCAGTGAACAGACGCTAAATCTCAAAATGAATGTCGCGTCTGTATGCTAAATCAATGCTATCAAGCGACAAACGCGACATTTATTTTGAGATGTAGTGTATATGCTCATATAGTACTACAGTGCGCATTATTGTAAGATATTTTCTATTTATAAATTCCTACACTGTATCGAGCCTAAATGGTTTCAGAAAGCACTAACCGTCAGGAAAATCATAACGATTATTTTTCCACGCGTGAGTCAGTTCACTAGAACGCCCCTGAGCCAGATCATCGATTTTATACAGTTTTTCATTTTATGATTCTTTGTTATTTAACGAAGTGTTCACGTAATCATCTACATCAATAAATCAAATTGATTCTGCTTGTGAGAATGCTTTTTCAAAGTGATATTTATTTTTATACTGTTTGAAATTATTAGGACGCTACTGAACACTCTACGTATAAGCCACGTCATTTAGACAAATATTTTGAAAGAGTAATATAGCGTAACATCTTAGTCCCGATTTAAACGGCTTTATCAATCATTAGTCAGAAAACGCAGACGGGCACTGACCTCACGAATGAAGTGGGTCCTCCGCGATTTCTAATCGCCAGCGCATTTTCTGCCTCTCTGACCCAACTTCAATTAGTGTTTCTAAGCGAATGATTTGCTCGCGTGTGAAGCACATCTGATTCACTCTGTAGAATGATTTCATATAACTTAAAACTTGTCTATTGAAGTTGACTAACGACGTGATAAATGAGAGTCAATGTTGACATACGTTGATTTCCAATTTTACTACTGCAGTGTCTCCTTACTTGAGAATCCTGTGGAAGTCAATAATCTGTAAAATTTCTTTCTCTTAGCAACTCATTCGCAGTTCGGGTGTGTGTATATTTCTGTATTTTGTTGTATCTTGTACAGGGTGTCCAAAAAGTGTGATTAGCGGAATAGTAGGGTTTATTTATAATATTTCTATGTTTTTTTAATAATACCGCCGTTTCTCTATTTCCAATGGACTGCTCCCAACATTGTCATGTCCAGAAATGCTCAGAAGGAGGAGAGCGATGCTACTGTATCCCCTGTGAGCAGCGCAAGGCGGAATGTGTTGGGAATTTCCAAGTCCTCCTGGAGCAGGATCAAGCTGGACCTGATAAACCAGTGAGGATTTGCATCAGCTTAAACCTGTAGACTTTCAAAGGAGGGTTTCTGTACTTGGACCCTGGGTCTTACACAAGCCCGTCGCCAGGAGGGGGCAGGGGGAGTTTTAATGGCCCCCTATTTTTAAGGTTTTAGTGCCTTTCAGAAAAAAGGCTTAGGGGGCCCTCACTCCGCTGAAAGAGGCTTTATAATGGTCTTCAAAAGGGACCCACCCTCTCAAATATTTTAGACACTTATCAAGGGATTTCTAGGGCCCATCATCTATCAAACTTTCTAGGTATATTGCGATATTTTAAAAAGTGGGTATATGGTTATTGTGTTGTTGTCTTAAAATATGGGCCCTGTTCGGTTGATGGGCCCTTGTTCAAATTGGGGCCCCTAACTTGTGAATAAATTGCAGACGGTCCTGGTCTTACAGATCACTGATCACAGATCACACCTGAGCAAAATATTGAAATGGTAATAACCAATTAAAACTAAAATCAACAAAACTAAAGTTTACTTCTTTACGACAAAACTGCTAACATCTCTATTTCGGCAAATGCTTCATTTTTCCATAAAAGCCGCATACATATTTGGAAACACAAGACGGATATTGTTGATAATTCCTGACTCGATTATCTGAGGTAGCTACAAATGATTTTTATTCACGACATCTAAATTCACTCTATAAGGAGATTTCGCAAACAAAATTTTTAACTTGAATTTTATTCTTTTTAATTTTCAAATATCAATAGTACATTGACTGTAATACGGGACGGACACTCGCATAAAACTAAGAATATTTATAATTTGATCTCTGTTATATATATTTAAAAAAACAGATGTTTATGAATAACTTAATGTTTAAAATCGTTTTATCACACTATGCATTATTTGACTCTACCTTTTGCTTGCCCATACAATATAGTGACCGCTCTTTGGATTAACGTGACTGGCATTTGTACTAAATTCACTGGCACTTGTTCTAAACAACGTGGAACAACGTTTGTAGAGAGCCGCGGTCTAGCCGCGACCTATACGCTGCTCACAAGCATTTTAATTGTAGGGGCGAAACTTGATAAATTTTAGACTAATTTGTATAGTAATTCTTTTAAGTACTGATCATGGGCAATAAACCCTACACCGATTTGTTAGTGGATAACTTGATGAACATGCCATTTCTCAAAAAAATTATATGTCATCATTGTATACTACTACAATAGTAGTGTAAATATGTTTTCGGAAAAGAAAATAGAATTAGTAAAAGAATACGAAACATCTCTGAAATGCTCACCTGGCAGACGAAGAAGATGATAATGACACTGATGAGCATCACATTGGTATCTTGTCGTATCCTCTCCGTGGCGTTGATCTGACGTCCTCTTTGAACTGATCTGCGAACCTCTAGGATGAGGAAGGTGTTCATGACGGCAATGGTCAACAGGGGGATCACCACTACTAGAAGCATCCACGACCATAAATGATAGCCTACCCTGAACACGGCACTCTGGCCGAACGCCGACAACTGATACCAGACCATACTGATGGTCGAGTTGCCGGTGGAGGTGTTGGACCAACTTTGGTTGCCAAAGGAGTTGGACAGCAGAACTTCGAAAGAGTTATTTTCGAAGAAGCGCGGAATGTTGTAGATGGCGGTGATGAGAAAAATGAGAACAATCACTGTCTTGGCCAGAAATCGATTGCAGATGCGTTCGGCGACAAAGGGATGACAAATCATGATATACCGATCGGTTGTAAATGCGACGGTGAGCCATACAGTTGACACCTGAAATTTTAAAAGTAAAGTGACTGACGCTAAATAAATCGTTACAATATACTCAAACAAATAGCTATTATAAATGTCGAAACTGATAGGAGGCTTGTAACAAGTTATTGTGATTGTGTTGCAGAGATTGAAATGTTGGAATATTTAAAACATAGAACAAGGTGTGGTTTTTACGTGCTCTTTACACAAATACTTGAACAACCGCACACCTATCATGCTTGATTCGTCAAGTGAACAAACCGATTATTTCTGCTTTGCATATATTCAGTACAAAGCAACAAAGCTTGATTTCAAATATACCGCTCCTTTTAAGTATTTCAAAGCAGTTCTATTACAATTCTTTCTTGAAAAATCAATCATTCTGCTAGCTAGGTTATTACAACCCTTTACAAACCATTAAGCTCATTCAGAATAATATATATGGAGTATTTAAAGCAGTGATGAATTTCTCACTCAACTGTTTCAAATCCTTGTAAACTGAAAAGCGACGCAAGACATTTTAGTGCTACTGGATGTTATAATATGTTTAGAAATAATTGCTGAGCTAGATGTTTAAATGAGATATTTTATCAGATGAAAATAAAACTACCGCATTAAGCAATCTCTAGGAGAACTATATATATAGTTTAAATAGGTATCAGAGTTGATGAGATGTCTAAAAACATAAAATGC
Organism: Nematoplana nigrocapitula; assembly: GCA_032274565.1. Lineage (NCBI taxonomy): Eukaryota > Metazoa > Platyhelminthes > Proseriata > Nematoplanidae > Nematoplana > Nematoplana nigrocapitula. The sequence continues at coordinate 4,667 of JAUYWV010074338.1, read as the reverse complement.
CATTTCTCACGACTTTTATGCAATTTCTAAAAGTATATTCTAATCTCTGCTATGTTTTTAGTTCAGTATAAAAACCAAACGATCAAAATTTAGTCCAAATACATTGAATACATACACCAAGTTGCATTATGAATTTACACCCCTGTTTTCTTGTATATGTTGATTATATACGGTCTATTACAAGTTTTCTTTTATTGATAATGATCTTTACAAGCCTGTAGCCCTTCCAAGGGCAGTTGTCGCGTTCTCCGGGGGAACAATCGATGAGATTAATACCTCGTGGAACCTTCTCGGCGTACAATTGCTAAAACCCGGTAATTGGTAGACCAGTAATAAAATCACTCTTCTTCGGAGAAGTCAATAGTAGCAATCGAAATAAAGCGAGTAGATGATCGATGCGTAAGTTAGAATTCACGGGTTGTAGTGTGGAATCTTGCTGAAGCATGAATTCAACTCTACCGTGAATCGCGCACTCATCGAGAGAATGGAATATAGCCCTCGACACAGCTACATAGCCTAATGGCTACGCCGTAAAAACATTACGCAACCTTGTTTCATTTTTTTAAATGAACAGTTTAAAATGATTCCATACTTGATGACTACGATCGCTAAATTCAATTCAACATATTTCAATGGCTAAATTTAAAATTTAAAAATAAAATATATTACAGTATTCTTGACAACTTGGTAAAAAATTTTATTTCAATAAAATTTTCATTATTATGCCGTTTTTCTTGAAAACCTTGAAATTTTTATTGTGAACACGCAACGGCTAAATAAAGATTGATTTCTATTACTCGCGTTTTATGTTGTATTCCAAGTGAGAAAAATTGAAGGCAAGAAAATAAAATGTAAAAAAACATGTATAGATAAATAGTTCAGGTGTTGTGATTTAACCCTGGACATCACTGACAGGTCATAGTGCTATCGTGAAAGTTAATTCTTTCTAAACACACAAAGAGAAGGCGGCTGATCATTTGCAATGTAAACAGTCTCTAGCACAGTAGACAGAGCCGCAGGATGTCGTGCGGAGGGAAGATCACAAGGTAGTCGTCAGTTCTTTGCTAGGCAGACTTGGATCGATCAAAAGCTGAACAGATCGTGGCATGACGAGCAACTGCGTCGACATGAATATATACATTGTAGGTGTCGAATTATGACAGTCGTCGCTTTGTACGTCTACAGTATGTGTTACCACAGATTGACAGATGTACAGAGGGAGGGACCTTTGTCCCTGTAAGGACAAACATAAACACAACCACAGTCGTCTAATGTACTCCAAGTTTCGACTATCTTCAAACAAGTTACGATTCCGTGCGTTCAAGACGAAACTATGCATTAAACATATGCACATTCAAGTTTCAGACATGACAATGCAAAAAAGGAGATGGCATTGAATAAACAAAACAGTATGAGTATTATAGGTCCTAACAAAGGGGAACTGGTGAAAATTACTGTATGACATTGTGACCATTGTTTGTTTTAATAAGGAAGGTATTGAAGTGTTGTATTTGGGTGTCGGGTGTAATTCTCAGTAAACCATATTCCATATAGACCTATAGCAAGCCAAAGTTTTCTCTATGTTGAACAAGCTGTCACATTGTGTTGGGTGATTGAGCAGTGGCGGATTAATGGGGGGCACTAGGGGCATGTGCCAGGGGCCCCGTGCTATGCTTGGTTTATTTTTTAGTGGGTCAGGCTTACGATAATGCGTCCAATATGAGTGGCAAGTATAATGGTGTGCAGTCTGTTACTTGTTCACATTCTCCATATGCAGACTATATTCCTTGCACAGCGCACTCGCTCAGTCTGGTGGGGAAATGTGCTCCCCCTTTTCTGCTATCTTTTACCGAACCATCCGTCCAGGCTGGCAGGCTTTCAAGCCCGCCGCCAGACATTTTAAAAGTGCACCCATCAGATAGGCGTAAAAAGTTGTGTATAATTAAAATCAAATATTCATAAATCTAAAGAACGGTAATGAAAATATCAGTATAAGTCGGTTGGAAAAGGTAAAACGTACTGCTGTTGGAGCCTTTTCTTTTTCTTTTGCCTTGACGAGAGGTGGGCGGAAGATAAAACTGAAAGAGTTTGCACATCTGCACAACGACGATATTCCCTTACCAGTGTTGCTACACCCTGCGATTTTAATCTCTTTGACTTTTTGACAAAGTTCTGCGATTTTTTTTCTGTTTGTCTGAAATTTTTCAAATGAAATGATAAAATATAAATATTTGAAGTGTAGCATCCAGTATTGCCGTGTCGTGGAGATTCTGAACTTTGGTAATTGCGCTTTCATTGATTTATTGCCTTGATCAAATCGCTCGGTCTTAACAGGCTTTTGTGGTATATAAACCATATTTCGTTTCATTTAAAATATAACATAATTGTGTCAGACGCCATTGGATTTACCCTGGTAAACCCGACGTCCGGTCTGCGATAGTTGGCTTTCCTCACCTATATGTTGTTATCCTTGTCAGTGACTTGATGCTTGATAGAGGAGAGACTTCTTGTTTAACGCAATGGCAAAGGCAAAATGTGTTCCGTGATGATCCCAGTATTTCTCAATGAGGCTCCAGTACTATTGTTAGAAACCCTCGAAGTAAACCCGGAGAGCGCAAATATCACCAATGGGGGAACCATATAACTGAACGCAAGATCAGCTGTTCCTATACGAATAGAACAGGATCGACCTTCGTCGATGACCTTAGTGATGTCAGAGTAATCGTCGGTTCTTCAAAAGACATCTCTTACTGGGCAGGCACAAATAGCAGATGTTACTTCTACAGTATATCAATCACGCAACAGCGCAATGGATGCGGAGATAAAGTGGAAGCTTATAAGAATTTTAATTCTGAGCATAATGATGGGAACTTGTATCAGGAAATGTTTTCAGACTAAATAATTGTTCAGGCTTTCTCCTGTTCCATTGGTAAAGTCTTATCCAATATCAATTTTTGGCCTGCGATTTTTTTAATGTTTGGCTGTAGCAACACTGCCTTACCCAGATATACTATAGACATTAACATATAACAGCAGTAACAGAAGAGAAGAAGAGTAGAAAGGTATATGATCAAGACACGTTGATAGGTATATATATTCACGATATAGGTTATAAAGCTAGTATTATAGTATTTCTTTTCCTTTGAATATTTCGGTAATCAATAATTCCAATGGAGCAGAGTGTAACAAGGGGGGGCTATCCAAGAAGACAAACACACACACCCCCACCCAGATAATGGCGCCCTTTTTACTATACTGGTCCCCAGTACAACTTCATTATTGGAAAGAGCGCCATGACTGAAATTGTCTAGTTTCATTCAGTACAATAACTTTACGAGGTGTCAGAAAAGTTCCAGGACTGGGGTCACAAAATTATATTTTAAAGGATTTATACAAACTGCATGTTTCCCCTTCAAAGTAATTCCCCTTGATGGCTCTTACGTCTGAAAATGGGTCCCGATAATGACCTCCGTGAGCTCGAGGATATCCTAACACACACACAGACCTGTGTGCTGCGCATTCGAACAGTCAGATGAGGATCACCACACACCACCTCTTCACACGCTCAACGTTGTCCTCACTGTCAGTCATGTTCGTTGAAGGAATTCCACTCCTGGAGTCGTCTTCCACGTCTTCGTGTCACTTTGAACCTTATGTGCTACTCCGTGTGATTTGTTTCCTTTTCCCCAAGTTCAAGGGGTCATCAAGGGGACCCACTTTCCAGATGTGGAAGCCAGCACAGGGCCGTGAAGACATAGCTGCGTAGAATCCCAACAGAGAATTCTGCCAGAAGTGCATGGAGGCGTGTCGGATCAGGATGGAAAAGTACGTTAGACTCGAGGGGGATTGCTTCGAATGGGAAACTTGCAGTTTGTATAATTTTTTCTGACCTGTCCTGCGGTACATTTTTGACATAGCTTGTATCATGGAAGTGGCGCCATGAGTGAAAATGTCTCGTTTTATCAAGTACAACTTTAATATCGAAATGGCGCCCTAGGTGAAATTCCAAAGATTTATCCAGTATAACTTTATTATCGAAATAGACGTCACGACTGAACAAGCCTCTTTTTATGAAATTGTTTTATTATTGAAGAAGTAACCATGAGTAAAACCGTCTCGTTTTATCTAGTACAATTTTATTATCGAAATGAGCGACCTGGGTGAAATTACCTCGTTTTATCTAATATAACTTTGTTAGCAAATAGGTGCCAGTATAGTAAAATAAGCGCGAAAATCTCTGAGGGTGTCCGCCCCCCCCCCTGGTTGCGCCACTTCCTACATATAATGTCATGCTGTAGTTTTATTTTGAACTGAGTGTTGATATATAATATACAGGCGCGGTCCCAGAAAATTTGTCCGGGGGCACAACATGAAAAGGTGTATTTTTTAGAAATAGAAGAGGGCGTCCTTTTAGTGGTCAAAATTTAAGGAGGGCGCCCTTTTTAGTGGTCTGAATTTAAGGAGAGCGCCCTTTTCAGTGGTCAGAATTTTAGTAGGACACCCTTTTCAGTGGTCAGAATATCAGGAGGGCGCCCTTTTCAGTGGTCAGAATTTCAGGAGAGCGCCCTTTTCAGTGGTCAGAATTTCAGTAGGACACCCTTTTCAGTGGGCAGAATTTCAGGAGGGCGCCCTTTTCAGTGGTCAGAATTTAAGGAGGGCGCCCTATT
>JAUYWV010074227.1:933-15651 GCA_032274565.1 Nematoplana nigrocapitula | reverse complement strand
TCGACATGCTTCCTTGCCTCGGTCGTGGTGACGTCCTTCCGTGGCTCATCATCCGAGGTGGACTGCTCAAAGTAGGCGATCAGCTGCTTTACATGCTTTCTTGCCTCGGTGGTGATGACGTCCTTCCGTGGCTCATCATCTAAGGTGGACTGCTCAAAGTAGGCGATCAGCTGCTCGACATGCTTCCTTGCCTCGGTCGTAGTAACGTCCTTCCGTGGCTCATCATCCGAGGTGGACTGCTCCAAGTAGGCGATCAGCTGTTCGACATGATTCCTTGCCTCGGTCGTGGTAACGTCCTTTTGTGCCTCATCATCCGAGGTGGACTGCTAAAAGTAGGCGATCACCTGCTGGACATACTTCTTTGCCTCGGTCGTGGTGTCGTCCTTCCGTGGCTCATCATCGTCCACCTCATTGGCGGCCTCCTGGCAGCAAGTTCCCCAAGACTATTCAAAGAAACGCTGTAATCGCGGCTGGTTTCCCGACCAGATGAATGAATCAGAATTGTTTAGCAGTCTGGACCGTTTGTTCCCGATTTTATGGTCTTGTTCCGGAACGCGAATTTCCGGATAATCGAAAAACAATTGCACTGCGTAAATCCGTTCCTAGAGATATTTGTCCACATTGCGAGGTTTTAGGATTAACGAGACTTCACGGTATTTGATCTGCAGCATATGACATGCATATTGTCACGAGAATCTGGACAATATTGTTGTCCTGAGATATTAGCTAAAACATCTAAGCTGCAACTCATCCCGTTTTAGGTTATCTTGAGGTGATTCAACTTTGATCTTTCCACTCATTTCGTGATTCACAAATTGGGCTTCATGTCTGACCGCTTAAATACTTGTTTCCGTCAACTCATTAAAAGACAATAGATAGCCAGAAGCATGGCTGGTGAGAACTACGTAGCTGCTACGTCGATATAAAACAAAACACAAACTTCTCTAAATTATTAAGATTTTCATAATTAACAGTTATCAATTTTATAGAAATGTTTCACAGTGTACAACTGAACGAAAATTAACGGCATTAAGTTTGGCCATTTGTCTACTATCACTTTAGAATTTAGAATGTATTGTAACATATAAACATAATGGAAATCAGAAAACGGGAGCAACTATAAAAAAAGAAACAGCGAAAAGGTTTTACATTATTAGTCAATGGGTGTGTTATTTACAAGTTTAGAAGAGGCAGGGAAAAAGGAATTTCTTCTTCATGAAGTCGAGCATAGGGGTTGAATAAACCGATCTGGTCGAGTTGATTTTGAGGTACAGATAGAGTTGAGTGGATGGTGTGGGTTTCGGGTGATTTGTTTTAACATTTTCACTGCAGCATAGTTTCGACGTACTGTTAAGTCTGTAAAAATTGCACAGTCGCCTGGGGAACGACAAATCAAAAAACGAGCCCGCGTTGGATTTTATCAAGAGTTGCTCAGTTTTGGGCAGACATACCAACTAAAAGAGTAAGCAATATTCAATAACAGGGAGTATCAGGCCACGGTACAGGTCCTTTAGAGATCTGCGGTCAAGGACTGAGAGGAGCACCCCCGCAGGGCGTACAGTCGTCTAGAAGCTGTCACATTTACGGCGTTCACTTGGGAATTCCAAGATAGGTCAGAGGAAAAGATGGTCCCTAGGATTTTAAGTTGATCAACTGGGGTGAGGTCCGGAAGTGTGTGTGAGTGGGGGGGGGGGTCTCACGAAGATTTGGGATCCATAAAACTTTACATTTTGGAGGTTGAGAGATAGGCCAACGGACGCGAACCATGTTTCCATGTTCATCAACACTGGTGTTATTCAGAGAGTCGACAACAGGGACTGAAAACGTACATTCGTCAATGTACTAACCAAGTGTATTCGTAGAGTACACCGGAAACAGGGAACTAACTACGAGGTTAAACAGGTAAGGGCCCATAATTGACCCTTGCGGAATTCCTGAAGTTACAGGCAGGTCGCTGCTGATTGATTGATAAATTTTCACTGATTGAGTTCGGTTTTGAAGACCAAGTGGCTGAAACCGGTGGGAAAACAATTGTGCTGTAGGGCGTTGATGATAGAGTCGTACCCGAGTTGGTCAAAAGCCTTGCTAAAGTCGTAGCCAGAACTGCAACTCCACGAGATTTTGGCTCGTCCAGCACTGATGTTATTGCATCATGAATACGGATCATTGCCTTTGTAGTTGATGATCAGGGTATGCCGCCGTACTAGAAAGGGGCAAACGAATCTCGGAATTTCTGTAAGAGGCCAGATTTCAGGACGTAATTACGCTGCGTTTAATATATATGAGAGGGGCTGCAAGAGTGTCTGAACCTCTTTTGTAGAGGAATGATGGATGTTGTCACTTCAAGGCGCTTTACCATTCTTCAGTGTGGAAAGTGACTTGTGGACAGAGGAAACTTCAATAAGTGCGGATCAATCTGTAGTGTCAACAACCAACACGATAGGTCTGCGAAGCAGCAAATGCCGAGTTGCACTGTTCGGCAGCATGCAGAGGGGAAGGGTATTGCTTATTGAGAGAGTCCAAGGCTGAGGATGAGAAAGATCGAGTGTCCAGTGTTGTATTGACATCGTGCCACTTATCCTTCTGCTTTACGAGCCCATTTCTGATTTTCTTTGGTAATGAGTTGTTTGACCGTGGCACTTCGACGAGTATATGAACTGAAATTACTTCGGCGGTAGGCGGCCCATCGGTTGTTAATGAGAGTTTTTATTAACGGGATGATAAACGGTTTATCGTTAGATGACATAGTCACATGGCGCATCGGAATGGTTTCTTGGAAACAAGATCGTATTTTGTCAGAGATCTAATATAAAACAAATTTTGTTTGTTTTTATCTTTAAACTGTTTCACCTATTTTGTGGTACTTTTAGGACACGCCTGTATATATACATTGTGTCATATCTGTTCAAAATATGTTCAGACGACCTGCAGTAGTTCAAGATCAGCAATCGTTTTGAAACATCTTCATTCTGATATACATACTAGCCGACTTAACTTACGCGAGGATGACTTCGTCGAGTTTTATAAAGTATGTACTAAACAAGTAAAAAACAGAATCAAACCAGGAATTCCCATAGTTTATCTAAAAGCTGTTCTTTACAATCCATGCTTGGCATCGTCGGTGCATTGACATAAGAAATTTGATGATTTTCCTTTGGTTGTCCAGCTCAAAGCAATCCATCAGTTTTCAGACTTGTCCACTGAGCTCGTAAGATACTATATATAGAAAATTACTCGTGGCAAAAAACTTGCCTTGTCACTCACAGCATAATGTGTTACTGATAATTAGCGAAATAATCTTGGAAGTTTTATACTACTTATAAGTAGTACAGTTTCTAATATCATTTCTATGGGACATCAAAATAAAATTACAGTTAATTCTGAAATTTTTGTGCCCAGGTATGCCTGATACCCGTGTCCGCCCACGGAACCAATCCGGCCAGCGCCCAGATGGCCGGGATGCGCGTCCAGCCTGTGCGGGTGACCCGGACCGGGGCGATCGATATGGCCGATCTGGAGAGCATGGTTGAGAAGCACCGACACAAGCTGGCCGCCATCATGGTCACCTATCCCAGCACCAATGGGGTGTTCGACGCCGGTATTCGAGAGATCTGCAATATCATCCACAAGGCCGGCGGACAGGTGTACGTCGATGGGGCCAACATGAACGCCCAGGTGTGTTGGCCGGTTGGACGATTTACTTGGTCACGCGTGATCCTCACGGTTGCCAACAACAATCCGATTTATTTCAGGAAAAATATGATGAGATAGGAAAGTGAAAGAAACCATTAAGCCAAAAGCATCCGAATTAGACTAAACGGCGTAGAGAGTAGCAGTTTCTGCCCTAGGCAACGACCTACTTTTTGGTTTCTAGGCCTAACGCCATAAATAGATCAGCCAGTCAGAGGGCACCACGTTATTTGTTGATCAAGGTCATTGTTGACGTCGACCAATCAGAGCGCGTCATGTTACAAGTAGGTTATATTCAAGGTATTTAGGGTGAGAAGGGTTGCTGACCTACTTATGACATTAGCTCTAAGAATAAAAAACTAGGTCGTTCCCTGGGATAGAGTTTGTGGAACGTCTACTACTGTAGAAAAGCTACCCAGTCAAACCCTTTCCTTGTCTGACTTTCATAACATTTAATTTATCGCTCGCGAGCTGGGCGATAGATTTTGAGGGGCCCATATGAGACCTTTTATTCGTCATGTAGATAATGTTGAATTGCGACGTCAGAAAAGGTCTATAATATTTTTCATCGTCGCGTGTAGTCCTTCTTGAACCATATTTTGACGTGTTACGATGTATTCTAGGCAATCATAACAATAAAATCAATAAGCTGCATTAGGTAAAAACAAACCCAGATCAATATTGAGATAAACATCTTCTTTCAGGTGGGTCTCTGTCGCCCCGGCGACTACGGCGGTGACGTCTCCCATCTGAATTTGCACAAGACCTTCTGCATCCCCCACGGAGGTGGCGGTCCGGGAATGGGCCCGATCGGAGTCAAGGCGCATCTGGCCCCCTTTTTGCCCTCGCATCCCTTTATGTCGGTCACCGATCACATGACCTATGAAACGGAGCCGTACACCGCAACCAATTCGTTCGGATCGGTGACTTCGGCTCCGTTCGGATCGGCCCTCATTCTGCCCATCTCCTGGTCCTATATTCGGATGATGGGACCTAGCGGTAATCAACTGACATAGTCCTATGGGGATATTGTTCCTGTCCTCCACTTCCTTTATCTCGACATCCCTGCTGAGTCTACAGTATAGTAGTAAGCGGTTACTTAACTGTAGATCACCGCCTTCCCCGGCAGAGGGAGTGGCAGGGAGTTAAGCATGGTCAGGTAGTCGAGAGTTAAGCATGGTCAGGTGGTCAAGAGTTAAGCATGGTCAGTTAGTCAAGAGTGAATCATGGTCAGGTAGTCTCCAGTTAAGCATGAGCAGCTAGTCTACAGTTAAGCATGGTCAGGTAGTCAAGAGTTAAGCGTGGTCAGGTAGCCTAGAGTTAAACATGATCAGTTAGTCGAGAGTTAATCATGGTCAGGTAGTCTAGAGTTAAGCATGAGCAGGTAGTCTAGAGTTAAGCATGGTCAGGAAGTCGAGAGTTAATCATGGTCAGGTAGTCTAGAGTTAAGCATGAGCAGGTAGTCTAGAGTTAAGCATGGTCAGGTAGTCTAGAGTTAAGCATGGTCAGGTAGTCTAGAGTTAATCATGGTCAGGTAGTCTACAGTAAAGCATGGTCAGGTAGTCTAGAGTTAATCATGGTCAGGTAGTCTACAGTTAAGCATGAGCAAGGTAGTCTTGAATTATTCTCTATTGTAAATATAGTGCTACTGTCATAATAATGTTTTTCTATTGTTAAGACATGCAGTAATGATAATAATCAATCAGCAATATTCGCACATTGATGTTCACGGCAATTCCACATTGACACTCATTTATGGACGCTTCTAAAAATAACCATGTCATTTTGAATTTGCGTTGCGTTGTGCGACACGCACTAATCAGATACCAGGAAGAGAAACGTGGTGCCGCGTGGCGTGAGAGAGGAATACAAATTTTGAATAATCCTAATTAAATTTGTTGAGAAAAAATGACGGCAATGATAATTTCTTGAGTTTAAAGATAAATAACTGAGGTGTATTTTTCATAAAGAGTTGGTGTTTCTAAAAAATATTTTTGTATCTAATGTTTATCCGGTATCTTTTATCAATGATTGTGTGTGAAATTTTCCGAATAATCATTTTTGACCAATTGTAATAGTAAAGAGAAGACTGGTGTATTTTTTGCTCTTTCGTATTTTGGGTTTCCATCAACTACTCTGGCCAAGAAGTTGAAGAAGTTGGTCCGGTCTGTTGGTCAGGATGTCCATATTGTGTTCACTACCCTCAAGGTGGGATCTTATTTTTGTAACAAGGATCATACACCTAAGACCCTCAAATCCAGTGTGGTTTACAAGTTTTCCTGTGTGGTAGACCCACACACGACTTACATAGGTCGAACCAAACGTCACTTGGGTGAGAGAATTGGTGAGCACATGAAGGGCCATAGTGCGGTTTTCAGTCACTTTCAATCGTTTGAGGCGTGCCGGACAAATGGGGACAATGGATTCATCATCATGGACAGTGTGAGATCGGAATTCGAATTAACTGTGAAGGAGGCGTTATGCATTACGGACAACAAGCCTTCCTTGAACACTGCCTTGGCGAATAATGGGGCATCTTTTCTGTTAAAGGTGTATGATTAGGTTTTGTATTAATTAGCTTTCATGAAATTTTAGCATTTGATTTAAATCTCTTCCGTTTTGTAATCATATAAATATATTATATTGCTGATAATGGGAAAAGAATCCCGAAACATGTCCGAATAAATTATGCTGAAGTTTATTTTTACTCTGTTATTTATCTTCAAACTCAAGAAATTTGTCGAGGTTAAGTAATATTTCGATTTAATTTATCGAAAATATGTCAAAATACTATATAATCTTACGAACTACAGTTAATATTTTATTGTTTGTAATCCACAAATGTTATAATTCAACTTTAATGAAAGTGGCCTGAATGTAATAGCCTAAAGGGAACAGCAATCCCAGCGCCGAAGCGAGCGTCACTCATCGTGGCGTTTAATTAAGTTAAGTCGAGATTAGTATATCGCCTTTGCTTGAAGGCCAAGTTAGTGAGATGTTCAGTATATCGCTTTTTTACTTAACATGAAATTAACTTAAGTTAAGCATGAAGTTTAGCAAAACGTTCAGTATGCCGTCCGGGAAGATTCGTCCTGGTGATGGTCGGTACAATGTGCTTCCCCCTCTGTATCGCCCAGGTCTTCGCCACGCCTCCGAAGTGGCCGTCCTCAACGCCAACTACATGATGAGTCGACTATCCGGCCACTACAAGACCCTCTACACCAACATGAACGGCTTCTGCGCCCACGAGTTCATTATTGATGTTAAGGAGTTCAAACGTGTCGGCGTGGAAGTGGTCGACATAGCTAAACGACTCATGGACTATGGTGAGTTCTGGAGTGTCATCAGTTGACATGGTAGGGTCCAGGGAGTCCAAAACTGTGCATTTATCTCCAGGTATCTGAACTGCATATTTGCAATTTGTGGCAGTACATGTACGGCAATAACGGCAGGTAATTCTCGATGGTTCAGTTTGGGACCAAATTGGCTATAGATGACTCCATTCTGACAGATTCCGGCTGCGAGAAATGGATTGCCTCTATTAGCCATTCCGCCTAAGGAATCAAGGTTCATGATGATAACATTAACCGTGTTTTATCTGGAAAGAGAATGACTAAGTCGTAGGAGTTTAGTCCTCTCTGCACCTACTTTCTGGTTGTCAGAGGAATTTCGTGACGTCATGAGTAGGCCATCTAATCAGGGTACGCCACGTTATCGATCAATAATTGGGTCAACCAATCCGATTGCGCCACGTTATAAGTACGGGGTCTCACAAAACTCCTTACTACTGAAAGGAAATACGGAAAGTATCCGTCATTTTACTAAAGCCAGCTTTGATATTATAAAAAACGTGAGTGAATTACTGCGTTTACCATGACACGTTGGATTTTAGTAGTCGGCGAACATGCAACTCTAGATGGTGGGAGGGGGTTCTCATGCGTGGGCGTAACCGTATCTATTTATGACGTGGCGCACCCTGATTTGATGACCGCCACGGAATTCCCCTTACAACCAGAAATAAGGTCGTTGTCAGGTGGAATATTTTACAAATGGACATCAATTTAAGGAATATGTATAACCACCACTCAATTCTAGTCTTCCTAATAAATCAATCGAAGTTGAAAAGTTTCACTTTCTCTGGTCTCTACGTGTTCCAAACACTCTCTTTCTGTCAGAAACCCATTTAATGGCACATCAAACGATTCATGAAAGAGGAAGTTTAGAGATTCAAGATACATAAAGCGCAAAAAAAATAAATCAATTGTTTCTTCTGGCGAACATTCTAGGATTTCACAGTCCCACAATGTCCTGGCCCGTGGTCTCCTCGCTGATGGTCGAGCCAACGGAGAGCGAGAACAAGGATGAATGCGACAGACTCTGCGACGCCCTCATCCAAATTCGGCAGGAGATCGCCATGATTGAGGACGGCCGACTCAAACCGTTCAAAAATCCGCTCAAAATGGCGCCTCACACCCAAGCGGTATGCTGTTGATGTCGTGTCGAATCCGATAGCAAATTATGACTCATAGTTTCATTATGAGTTTGAACAACAGTCGAGCCGGTATGTAGATTACATAGCACTGGTGGTAGTCGAGAAGCAGAGGCTAGGACAATTACACATGGATATGGTTGAGAGAGAAAAGTGAAGAGAAAAACAAAAGAGTGAAAAATATAAAGAAAAAGGAGAGAAAGGGATAGAAGGAACAACAAGAGAAGAGAACAAAGATAAAATGGGGAGAGACAAAAGAAATAAAAAGACAAAAAATATGGAGAAAAATTTACAAAGTTACTCAAACTTTCCCTATACCTGCGTCATCGTGATCTTGACCTTCTTATGACGTACTATGCTCTGATTAGCTGACCTAGAAATCGAATAATGACATACTGCGCTCCGATTGGGTAATCTACTTATGACGCGTCCTTAGTAACCAGGTCAAGGCCGTTGTCAGGTACAGAAAGAACCCTTGTCCTAGTAGTGTTCTGATACTCAACCTCCTATTAACATTATACAGTACATTGAAATTTAATCGATTGGTTTTAGTACAGTAGTTTCAGAATGACATGTCCTAACGGATAAAAACTTATCTGAGAAAGCTCGTAAATTGAGTATCTATTTTGAGTTTGGTCAGCAATTTTTAATCTTATAATTCTGTAAACCGATCACATGAATCTTTAAAATTTATGCGGTGCTTACGTTCATAAGTTGTCAATTCTAAAAAAATATTCCATATTTATATTATATAATATTGCACTACTCATAGTAATATAGCATGTAGCAATACTGAATAGCTGAATTAACGGCCGGATTCCTACACTTGTAGCGTCAGGGCTACGGCAGCGACTGCAATGCCCCGTGGGGGGAACCCATACCTGTGCAGCCGATCTACACCAGATGATTTGATGGTATGGGTTTACAAAGATGCCAATTAATCTTCGAGACTATAATACCCGGTATCACCGCCATAGGGCAGCCAAGAAGACCCTCTAAGCATCAGTTTAATCTTGGGCAGGTGAACGTGACTCATTTTAAAATAAACCGACGATGGTGGTCCTAGTTGTTCCGCTAGTATGTCCGTTTGCTCTAGGAGTAGCCCTGGATTTGTTTCCACTTCTTGCCCCCCCCCCTCCCCACGTGCCCAGGTTGTACTGTCGGACGATTGGGACATGCCCTACAGCCGCTATATGGCCGCATATCCCGCCCGCTGGCAACGACAATCGGGCTATCTCAAAATCTGGCCCAGCGTGGGCCGTATCGATGACAAATTCGGCGACCAGCACCTCATCTGCTCCTGCCCCACCGTGGAAGATTTCGCCGATCTGCCCAGCCCCATCGACGCGTCGCCCGACGACCGCCTCCTTATTGGGAAGGGGAAGATCAAGCAGTCCTCCGTCTCCCACCAGTTGGTCTCCGCCGATAACGTGATCACCTTCACTGGGGTGGACAGCGACACCGGGCTGATTAAGGGCGACGACAGAGACGCCGCTTAAACGTCGTACTTCCAGTATTGATTGGTTTTACTTTTGGCTAACTGCAATTGGATGGTTAATCATGACTAATTAATGACAGCGAGATAGCTATTTTTAGCATCCAATCAGTTCTCTTCAGTTCTGACGGAAGCGTCTGTGTATTATAATCATTCAGTCTTCCCGCGTCATCCGTGATGTTATTCCAGAGAATTTCGGGGCGTGGCTTGTTTAGTTTTCATTGGGCAACTCAATGTGTTGAAGAAATTGCCGAAAATAGACATTATTGATTTTTCATTTAACCTTTTGAATGAGGAGAAGTTGCCATCGAATGTAGATGTATATCCCAGATATTTACTGCAAATAGATTTTTAACTTTTCTTGTGTTTCTATTAAAACTGTCACATTCTATGCGAAAGTGGTATCGGAATCCTTTTGATATTGTACAGATTAAGAATCGGCATTCGGGAAAAAAATGTTTGTAAATAATGGATATTCCAATGAGGTTTCTTTTCGTTCTTCCCCTGCGCTGCTCTCTGATTCTCACCGTCTCTCTCTCTACCTTTTCTTGGTGGTCTCCCTTATGCATTGAACCTTACCAAGTGGTTGAAACTATTGGTGGAAAGTTGGCTCCTATTTTTCTATGAAGGTCCGGTCTCATCTATCACATATTGCACGCACTAAACGACATTTGGCCGAATTAGCATGAAGGAGCACAGAAATGGCCATGGTGCAGTCTAGCCGCATCTCCTGGACTGTATACGGCAGACTTTGGCAATGCAATTTCATTTCCAATTATGCTTGTATATTTATGAGTTCATACATTAATCAATAATTTGTAAACAAAAACTTGAAAAGGATTGATTCAATGTCATCATAGCTAATACAGAGCCACACTAACATACGTAGTGGTGTACAATTAATTTTTGCAAGCAGGTTTTGTGGAAGACAAGGGAACCGGAAAACATACTGTATAGTTGATATAAGACTTATTATAGAAAAATGTAACACTCTAGTGTATGTGTTTTATTAATTACTAGCAGTGGGTACCCGTGTTACTGGGTACATGCCTAACTCTAACCCTGCCCTAGTCCGGTCCCCCATTTTCGAAGGTGCCCTGCAACTTTTGTTTTATGAAATGTTTTGTGGGAGGCTTCCTTCTGCCCGAAACGGCCATTTCATACCGTTTTTGGCCTCCTTGACCTCGCGACCATGACGTCGGAGGTCGACCTCGCCCCCTCTATGTTACCCGAAGGGTTAAGGGGGTCACCCATGCAAAGTTTTGGGTCGTTAGCACCAACGGTCCCGCCGCCCGAGAGGAAATGATAGCTTCTTTTCTGATAATACCCGTGGCCTATACGGGTGGAAAACAATCATGCTACTGTGTTGTCTTGTTGCTGAGTCCCCCGCATACTCCTTGACCGATCTGTGTACAGTGTGGATGCGATGTAAATCCGCTCTTTCCCGCGTGGATAACTTGCGTTCCATTTCTTTTTTTCTTGGCCAAGTGTCGGGATGGCGCTCTTTGACTTCATGCTACTCGCTACCATCGCCTAACATAACAACAAACAAAGAAACTTAACAAAAAAAACATACCCATACATACTACAGCTGCCAGATTGCATTTCGACATTCTGTAATATATTGATATAGCATTGCAGCAATCGGCTACTGCATAATTCAAACTCCAATCCAATCCAATCCAAAAGAGCCTTCCGCCTTGCTGGCTTTGCTCTACAGGTAATTGTTACAGCTCAAATTCTAGCTAGAAAAAACAAACCAAGCACTAGATATCACAACACAGACCATACACACTTGACCGCAATGATGCCATTCACCCATCCACCAAGCCACCACCAGGTACCTCCCACTGGAAATAAACAAATTAGAGGTCCCTGGTAAGGTCATGCCA
The DNA here is from genome assembly GCA_032274565.1 of Nematoplana nigrocapitula. Taxonomy (NCBI): domain Eukaryota; kingdom Metazoa; phylum Platyhelminthes; order Proseriata; family Nematoplanidae; genus Nematoplana; species Nematoplana nigrocapitula. Next base: position 4,085 of record JAUYWV010074227.1, on the reverse strand, counting down.
CCCTCAGTTCTGTAGTATCGATTATTAGTAAAAGTATTTTAAAAATATTTGACTCCAACTACTATACAATATATACAGGGTGGACCAGAAAGGTTGGGCATTTTTTGAAAAAATAAATATAACTATATACTGTAAGATATGGAAAAGATGAAAGTTTTTTATTGAACATTTTTATTGTATAAGTAACAAATAACAAAACAAAACATGCAAAAGTCAAACAAACAAATCATTTCAAGTATTCAAACTGCTTTCCTTCATTAGCGATACATTCTCTGCACCGGGATTGCACACTGCGGCAGACAGTCCGACATGTTTCAACAGTGATTGCACCTGCTTCCACCTGGATAAATTGTCGCATCTGGGCAAGTGTTACGGGTTGCCTGGAATATACTCTGTCCTTTAGGAACTCCACAGAAACAAATCGGCAGGTGTGAGGTCGGGTGCTCTTGGGGCCCACTCAATAGGACCCACGTCGACCAATCCACATTTCAGGAAATTGTTGATTGAGAGAATCACGGACACGTGTGCTGTAATGGGGCCACTGCCCCATCGTGCATGAATCATTTGCCATTACATGCTAAGGTAAATACATGTTCTTATAAAAGACGCAGATAGACTTCTGCGTTCACATTCTCATCGAGGAATACTGGACTCACAATTCCTTCTGACGAAATGGCAGCCCAAACCATTATGCCAGGTGCGCGGAAATCATGTTCAACGTAGTGAAATGCAGATTCTCAGTTGCCCACATCACGCAGTTATGGCGATTGACATGTCCTGCAAAAGTAAATTTAGCCTCATCTGACCATAAAATGCTGTCTTGAAACTCTGGATCATTGTCCATTAGAGAAAGTGGGGTGTACTGCACATGTTTCCACGCGACGATCGAAATCATCTTCTGATAGGGCCTGATGCAAACGTGGGAGGTAGGGCTTAACCTTTAAATCTTTAAGAAGTCTGCGAACAGTTGTACGACTGATTCCAGAAATGAGTAATAGACGTCTTGTTGACTGTTGGGCATTATTATTGAGCTGATGTCTAATAATGTCTTTGTTGGGTGAGGTTCATGATGTTCTTCGTCTTCCAGGTGGGTGCTGTGGGAGAACACTGCCTGTTTGGTCAAACTGCTGGTTAATCCGTACAATTGTTTTTCTATCAATGGCATCATCATTGTATTCCTCTTGAAACTTTTTTGTACTTCAGACGCAATGCCTTTAATTGAATACAATCGAACAGCTTTAATCTTCTGTACAAGTTTATCAGCCATGTTACAAAATTAATTAGCTTGAATTATAATTTGAATTTGACCTAACCCTAACAGCGAATTAGTTTGAATTATAATCAATGCACGTATACATCAAATAATGCATACATGTCCATATAGACTTAGTTATATTTATTTTTAAAAATTGACCAACCTTTCTGGCCCACTCTCTATATATACTAGCAGTGGGTACCCGCGTTGCTGGGCAATAGAATAGGGTACATGCCTAACCCTAACCCTAGTGTTTTGTTTTATGAAATTTTCTGTGACAGGCTTCTTTCTGTACGAAACGGCCATTTCACAACGTTCTTAGCCACCTTGACCTCGATCCCGACCCCTTGACCTCGCCCCCCTATGTTACCCACAGGTTTGAGGTGGTCACCCATGCAAAGTTTCGGGTCGCTGGCACCAACCGTCTGGCCGCTCAGCCGAAACATACATACAAACAAACAAACTCTGCCTGATATAAACGGCCATTTCGCACCGTTTTTAGCCTCCTTGACCTCGACCCCGACATCGGAGGTTGACCTCGCCCCCCTATGTTACCCGCAGGGTTGAGGCGCTCACCCATGCAAAGTTTCGGGTCGCTGGTACCAACGGTTCGGCTTCCTTCTGCCCGAAACGGCCATTTCACGCCGTTTTTAACCTTGACCCCGGAGGTCGACCTCGCCCCCCCTATGTTACCCGCACGTTTGAGGATGTCACTCATGCAAAGTTTCGGGTTGCTGGCGCGGCACCAACGGTGCGGCCTCCCACCCGGAACAAACAAACTCTGCCCGGTTAAAACGGTCATTTCACACCGTTTTTAACCTCCTTGACCTCAACTCCGACATCGGAGGTTGACCTCGCCCCCATATGTTATTCGCAGGGTTGAGGGGGTCACCCATGCAAAGTTTCGGGTCGCTGGCACCAACGGTTCGGCTTCCTTCTGCCCGAAACGGCCATTTCACACAGTTTTTAGCCTCCTTGACATCGACCCGGACCCCTTGACCTTGACCCCGACCTCACCCCCCTATGATACCCGCAGGGTTGAGGGGGTCACTCATGCAAAATTTCGGGTTGCTGGCACCGACGGTCCGGCCGCCCACCCGGAATATACTGTATTTACATACTGACAGACAGACAACTTGACAAATATAAGATTCAACTTATATTTCTCGAAAGAGAAGAATACCTTGTTTTATATAGTTCAACACATTTTTGTATGGGACGGTCTAAGTTGGAATCACCTCCTTTTATTCAGAAAGACTTACTTCTTGAAAGGGGTGCCTGGATCCGCCCCTGCACAGGGGCGCCAATTTAATGTTGGGGGCATTTTTACTTTATCTGACTGACTGAGTGGGGATACCATGTATCGTCATATACACCAGGCGCGGTCCCAGAAAATTTGTCGGAGGGGGAGGGGGCAGCAGCACAACATGAAAAGGCGAAATTTTTTTGAAGAACAGAAGAAAGCGTCCTATATTCAGTGAAACCAAAATTTCAAGGGGGCGCACTTTTCAGTGGTCAGAATTTCAGGAGGGCGCCCTTTTCAGTAGTCAGAATTTTAGGAGGGGACCCTTTTCATTGGTCAGAATTATAGGAGGGAGCCCTTTGCAGTGGTCAGAATTTCAGGAGGGCGCCCTTTTCAGTGGACAAAATTTCAGGAGGGCGCCCTTTTCAGTGGTCAGAGTTTCAGGAGGGCGCCCTTTTCAGTGGACAAAATTTCAGGAGGGCGCCCTTTTTAGTGGTGAGAATTTCTGGGGGCACCCTTTTCAGTGTACAGAATTTCAGGGGACACCCTATTCAGTCAAGTCAGTCCTGAAATTCTGACTTGACTGATGATAGGGCGTCTCTTTTTTTAAGGGCTGGCGTAATTTTTTTCTTGGGGGGGGGGGGGGCCGTGGGG
>JAUYWV010074116.1:0-15656 GCA_032274565.1 Nematoplana nigrocapitula | reverse complement strand
CCAAAATACAAAATTCTCCCAGCGCTAGCCAGACCCCAAACCGAAACTGCAGCTCTGGTTTCGGTGTTGGAGTGCTGTTTGCCCAAACCTAACCGAGACTACCCCAAAACACAAAATTCTCCCAGCGCTAGCCAGACCCGAAACCGAAACTGCAGCTCTGGTTTCGGTGTTGGAGTGTCGTTTGCCCAAACCTAACCGAGACTACCCCAAAATACAAAATTCTCCCAGCGCTAGCCAGAACCGAAACTGCAGCTCTGGTTTCGGTGTTGGAGTGTCGTTTGCCCAAACCTAACCGAGACTAGCCCAAAACACAAAATTCTCCAAGCGCTAGCCAGACACTAAACCGAAACTGCAGCTCTAGTTTCGGTGTTGGAGTGCTGTTTTCCCAAACCTAACCGAGACTAGCCCAAAACACACAATCATTTACCAATTAAGTGGAGGAGAAAGGACCGTAACTAATACTACTGGCGACAGATCTTCGGCTGGTGTTGCGGCAACCCTCTTCGTAAAGACCCGATCACTCGAGTTTGTCACTGATGTGTGTGCGTGTGTGCGCAGATCTGTCGTGAAGCCGAAGGGGGCATCTTCCACGACCGTATCTTCCTCGAGTTGAAGATGATGCTGCCGGCAGACAAGAGGTGCAACGAGCAGCACACGACCGCCATCGCCGCCGTGGAGGCCTCGATGAAAGCCCAGGCCTCCGCCATCATCGTCGTCACCAGCACGGGCAGGTGAGTTGACCGCCCGATCAGCCCAGGCACCAGCTGGTAGTCTCTGACGCGCATGGCTCGGTCCTGGAGAAGAGAGAGAGAGAGTCCGATTTGGGTCAAGAAAGCGCGAACGGGTCTCCTGGAGGGCGGGACAGAAAGGAAGGAGGTGGGAAAAGGTGTCCTCATACTGGTGACACCGGGGGCACAGACTGGGATTATTATTGGCCAGTGTGTGAAGCATTGATTTGTCTTACTGACGTTGTTAAGTAGAATTAGATTTTCCAATTGAAGATGTAGGGTAAGCCCTGGACGACATTACCAGTGATAATTGTGTCCTGACAGGTACCGTAGAGCTCACCAGTGCATTCCGCAGAGAGCTGTTGACTTGTTCTTGTTCCCCCGGCAAGCAGAATAGCTATTTTAGCTCACTATAATAGTAATTGCATTACATAGCTACGTATACTACTGATAAGTAATAGCAAACAGTTTATAAGAATCCTTTAATGCTGCTAGCTTATTTTTGTTAATCTCATATTCAGTCAGACTCTTCCTCCTCTGATTGGTTGGTTTTCCCGCAGATCGGCATACCTCATCTCCAGTTATCGACCCATCTGTCCTATTCTAATGGTGACACGCCGTGCTCAGGTGGGCAGACAGTCGTTGATCTACCGGGGCATTCATCCCATCGTCTCCACTGGTAAGAGTTGGCGAGAGCTCTCTAGCTTTCTTTCTATAATAAAACATTCACCTCTTCGCATACTACTGTAGTCTTCTCTGCTTTGCTCTGTAGAAGCGAAATTGGATGACTGGTCGGACGACATGGACACTCGGATCAACTTCGCGGTGGCCTTCGGCAGACAGCGGGGATTCCTCGCATCCGGAGACAAAGTGGTCGTGATGACCGGCTGGTACGCGGGGATGGCCGGGATCAACACGGTGCGAGTTGTGGAGATACCCAAGGTGGAAGATCCGCTGCGCATTGTGCGTAATGAACCCGGTCACCATATCTGGCATCATCTCGAATAGTTACAAAATACGGATACATACTTGGTATACTACTGTGTTTAGTTGTAGTAGTATGGTGTGAGTTTGAAAATAATTTAGCCTGTATTTGTAGACGTAGGGTTTGGATAAGTTATGTAGATTTGCATTAGTCTTCTTCTCTGTTTTTTGGTGACTTTTTGAAATTCGTATATTTTGTCTGTTGTGGAATATTATTATCTAATCTTCAATAGTTCTCTTTTTTAAATACAAAATATTTTATCAAACCTTTTCTCTCTTACACTTTGTTGAAGCCAGCGTGCTCGAAGAATTCTTAATTTTAACGAATTGTCGAGGACGGAATTGTGATCCTACGAAGTATTGATAGTTCACAACTAGAAACTACCAGAGAGTACTCATTACTCTACGAAACTACTGTTGATGCATATTAATAAAGTTTTTAAAGTTTGTTCTATAATACGTACTATAATTTCCTTCTTCCTCTAACTATATATAAATTAGGAAAAATCTGATAACTAATCAGCTTACACCTTGGAATAACTTACAAAATCTCCGAAAGGCAGCGAGGCGAAAGGCTCCTGATCTCAACCAGCTTCTAGCGGGGGCGAAGGGCTGAGTGGCCGAAGAGGCTGGGGGCGGAACTTTGTTCTGGACTGCTTGAACATGTCTTGGAGAGAGGGGGTTTGCCCAGAATCCTGAAGGACCGCGTTAATTATACTCATCCAAAGGAGGGCAAACCAGCTGGGATGATGGACTCATATCGTCCCGTTAGTCTAACTTTCTGCAAGGTGATGGAGCGGATTGTTGCCAACCGCCTAACTCATCTAGCAGAATCGCTGGGAATGTGGCCAGATGAGCAGGCTGGCTTCCGTAGACTCAGGTCAACGGTGGACCAGGTTGTTCGGATCTCGCAGTCTGCTAGAAATGGGTTCCAGAGTAGACTGGCGAAGCGGACAGTCATGATACGGTTTGGGGGACGGATTTACTGGGCGGTTTTTTGAGCTTGGTGGTTCCTTTTCCATTTATCAGGTGGATTAGGGGCTTCCTCACCAATAGGTTGGCCAGGGTGCGTATCAATGGGAACGAGAGCGATAACTGGTTGTTCCGAGAGGGACTGCCCCAGAGATCTGTACTGTCACCCGCCCTGTTGTTCCTCTTCTTCACCTCGGCATTAAGAGCCCGCATCCCTGAATCGTTGGACGTCCGTCTTTTTGCTGACGATTCATCGGTTTGGTCTTCCGACCGCCGCAAGGAGGTCCCGGCCTGTAATTGGGATGGAGTGCACGAAGTTCTGAAGTGGAGTCGGGAGTGAAGGCTCACTCCCAATCTGGATAAGTGCGAGGTGACTTTCTTCAGTCCGGATACTAGGGACGGCAGGGGGTTCCGAAGGTTGAGGTGAAGGGCTATAGTCTTAGGTTTAATCCTAACACCGTCTTTTTAGGCGTGATGTACGACCGGATGCTTATCTTCCGCCCCCAGGTGGATAGGGGTTTACATGGCGTACGGTGAGGGTAGTCGAGTTTTGAGTGCGTTGAATAGCCGAGAGTGGGGATGGAATGGTCGCCAGCTGAGGCGGGTGTACCAGACTCTACTCTTGAGTGCGGCCTTATACCATGGCTATCCAGATCCTCAGTGGACGTACTCGACAGGGCACAGAATAAGTGCCTCAGGCTCATCATCGGCCTATACTCGACGGTGCCCATCGAAGCCATGAGCCTTGAGGCTGACTACCCCTCGTTTCATACAATCGTTCGGCGTGAAGCGGCCATATCATGGGAGAGATCTCTGCGGCTTCCTTACACGAACCCGTGCAAGAGGCTCTTGGAGAATGAGGTTCGTCATCGTTACGTATGATCGCGCAGTATAGCCTCCGCGAAATGGCTATAGCGGTGTACGCGGTGATATTGGCCTGAAAGCTTCTGCCACGTGAAAGTGGGTTAATAAGCGGTGGAGCGTATACTGATGGGTCGGCTGAGGATGGTGTGCTGCGCGGGGGTAGTTTGCGGTGATCAATAGAGGATCGGGTGAAAACCCGACAGTAGGCTATAGGCAACCGTACGACAGAAAGGTGCTGAGTTCATCTCGTCTTTCGAGCAGGGGGACGTCTTACTGCAATCAGGAATTTATTTATTATGTTCCTTGTTTTCAGGAATGCCGTTTTCATTATCAATAAATGATTTATTTAATGAGGAGTTTATCTTCAGACAGCCTGCGCCTATATGATAAATTATATCTGTTGTGTGTTATCGCTTCCCTGCTCATCCTGTGTGCCTTTGTGTTTAGTGGTGGATCGATAGCTATGCCAGCCCTGATTGGCTGATTTAGGTTAGGTGTTATTAGCGTCTGTATAAGCTGTGTAGGAGGCGTGTTGAACATACGCCGTAGATGCCCAAGGCAGAGAGTGACCACTATATGCTTGTTTTAAATGTTAAATAAAGATTCTGGATCGGGACTTAACAATATTCTATCATTAATAAATTATTGTTGCAGGAGAATCTCCATGCACCTGCCGTTGCCAATACAATTTTGACCAACTTTTTTGTTATTAAATTAAACGCTTTTGCATTCATTGTAAAATTAGCACTATGGAAAAAATGTTTATTTTAGTTTTTACAATTGATTTAATCCATGTTTTATGTTCAAAGGCTACAAAAGAAGGATCTGTAGGTTTTCTTGTTTTCGCTTACAATTTTGACTAACTTATAAGAATTAACCTACTCTTCCTAGTAACGTCCGCGAAGTTTACGTTAAATATGCAAAGGTAAGTCATCCTGTATTGGCAACCAAGTGTATGGAGATTCTCCCATTTCAATCCAATCCAATCCAAAAGAGCCTTCCACCTTTCTCTACAGGTAATTGTTACAGCCAAGTCTAGCTAGAATAAACAAACCAAGCACTAAATACCACAACTTATGCCTACAACACAGACCATCCACACTTGACCGCAACGATGCAATCCACCCATCCACAAAGCCACAACCAGGTACCTCCCACTGGATTAGAGGTCCCTGGTAAGGTCATGCCACCCCTGCCTGTCTTGCGCAATATGCCAAGTGTGTGGGTTTTTATGTTGAATTTTAGTTTATTTGTATCTTTTGTAACTGTATTTAGCCATGAGGGTTTTTGCCTACCTCTGATTAAAGTGTCCTGATTTTTTATGCTTTGCCTTAGAGCTTTTTTCACTGGTGCATTGTTGTATTGTCGGATGATATGTCCTACAAATTTAATAAAATTAATAAAATATTGGACTATAACAAATCAGTCTTATAAACAATATGTAGTATATTTTCAATGTAAAATACGCACTTTATTACAGATCACCCTATATCACTGGATATCCTTACTCTATGGTTGTTACTATCAATTTGTATCTTATATCTGTTCGAGTCACCAAGCGCATTTGTGTGTATATACAGTATACAGGACATGAAATAATATCTATTTTAATTTTTATGCAGGCGCGGTCCCAGAAAATTGGTCCGGGGGGGCACTAACATGAAAAGGCGTAATTTTTTTATAGAGGTCACAATTTTATATCATAATTTTAGGGTCAGACCGATGAAACGCGTATCTCTAAAAAATTTTAAAGGGCGTAAGTTTTCTTATAAATAAATTAATGCACAAATATGCGCCTTATAATTTTCAGTGAAGTCAGAATTTCAGGAGGGCGCCCTTTTCAGTGGTCAGAATTTCAGGAGGGCGCCTTATTCAGTGAATTCAAAATTGTATATTTTTAAAGGGCGTGCGTTTTTCTATTTTTCCTGGGGGGGGGGGGCACGTGACCCTCAGGCCCACCCCCTGCATCCGCCCCTGATAAAGTTAACTATCAAGCGTAAGAAATCTGAAAGCACATCTTTGATAATTTTTTGCATATCGAGTAATTACAATATGTGCCCAATTATTTGAGTCACTGAATTTTGAAAATCCAGTAGCTTCAGTGTCATTTTATTAGCCGCAGAAGTGAAAGACAGTCAAGTAGGCTAATTACGTGTTTAATTAATTTTGGGCAGAAAATTAATGTCCAGCAAGGAAATCAATATTATAGGTACTGTATGTTCTTTGTAAAACACAATTAACACTATCTCCAATCATTCTTCGTAATGCCTTTTCTAATCTTCTTGTTCTTATATGTTCCCTTGATAATTGGTGAAAGGTAATTTAAACTGGATATAATCAAATGTGTAAGCTATACTGGCTGCAAATTCGCAAAACTGACGGGGGGCCTCTTTTAACATTGGGATTAGGAGAAAAAATGTCGCCTACTGAAAATCTTTGTCGGCTAGAAAACAAAAATTTACGTCGCTAGGCGACAAGTGGCAAGGCCCGGCTTATCATGCTCCGAGCGCTTTTTAGCGAGTATCAAATCAAAATTATATAACGTAGACATAATTCCTTAAAGGAGGCCCTGTAACATCTACTTATTGTTTATTCATGTACATTACTTCCAAGGTACAACCATTTGGTTACTCGCATTGACTTATTTTATTCACGGAGAAATAAAAACAATTCCTCACAAAATAATCATAAAAATCTATTTGTTGTAGATTTTGAGTATAGATGCGTCCTATAGCGTCTCTATATAAAACGGTCTGTCCGTCTGTCTGGAGGGAGGGAGGGAGATTAAGGAAACGACGTGGATGCATCTTTGGACTCACTTGTCCTTGTTCTTCAAATTTTGTACTGATTCACCTGTCTCACAGAAACGGGTACAGTGTCTTTGAAAAAGTGTTTATTATAAGCATTTGGAACCATTAAGTGACAGAACAACGTTCTCACTCGTTTGTAATCTTTCAAATATTTTAATTAGCTAATGCATTCTATCATATATTAAAGAAAAAACATTGCCGGGTCTTCTGATCTATACAGATATTGACCTGCGAATAGAGGATCCATGTAGTTACGACTGATTTATTAAAGTTGGGAAGACTGTCTAGAGCCTACTAGTGATAGAATACAACTGCTTAAAGATCTCAACTATCTCAGAATATCCATCTCCAGCAGTGCAAGTAGTATTCGCGCATCGTTGGTCCCTTTATCGACCCAGCTACAGTGTCAGGTGTTTCGCAAGGAGAGGATTTCGGACCAGTTCTCTATTGCCTATACTGTATACTGCAGTTACGACAATGCGACAGCTCTCTTATTAATCCGGTATATAGGAACGGAAAAACGTATTGCGTTTGCGAAAAATAAAAGTGGGATGAATATGGGAATACGTATGATTAGTTCTAAATTTACGCACACCTGTGTAATTCAATATACACGCAAATTAAACATAGTTTATAAGCGCCTTTATAACATCCGTACAGCGCACTGCCAGTCATCAAACAAACGCTGTATGAATGCCTCAAGCCCTCGTCGCGCCAACGAAACAACCGCACAGCGCTCCCCTTGTTATCAAAGCAATGCTATGGGGCCACAGCGAGGTTCCACCCGTATATAGGACGTGGGTACTACGCCAAAAGGAGATTTATTTGCGAAATATTAGACAGGCACTTAGCCAGGATTTTGCTCAGGGGGGGGGGGGTCACGCCTAAGTCAAATAGTGCATGTAGTGCTATCTCAGGGGCGTCGTTCCCGGGGGGGACGGGGAGGACGCCCCCCCCATATTCTGGTTGGGGGGATGCCCATACAAATGGTCCCCACCAATAATCATTGAATACATAATGATTTCGTCATTGTAGCTGTTAGCGAGGCAGGGTCTGGTAATACGTGGCCACGAAATGGAATCTGGTTATTTTTCCGAGTTATTTCGCACTCAAAGTTATGTTATTCAGTACCCTGTTTTAAGAGCTGGCTGCGCAAGACCGCCAACTTTACATTGCCAGACCTCCCAGAATGAGCCGCTGAAGCTTCTCAGCAACAGCTACCAGCGTATTGGACTGCAGCAGATAGAGAGATGCGCGCCAGGTGCGAAATGGATGAGGAGAAGGACCACTGGTTGTTCTGCCCTGCGCTTGCGGCGGTAAGGGAGCAGTGCGGTCTACATGGAGTGGACAAGGTGAAGGATGATCAGGCTGCATTGCGGTTCCTCACTATAGGGCCTATCCTCACTCACTGAATGGCCTGAGAGGAGCCGAGTTCCGTATGGATGACTACAGCTACCAGATAGTGTCGCATTAAAGCCACTTTGGCCCACGAGGTGGCTGTGCAGCGCATTCTGACGCAGTACCCAGCATTGGTGGATAGCCTCGGCCGCATGAATGATGAGTCTGGACTGGAGACTGCGACCAAGTAAAGTAGTCTGTTATATCGCCTGCATCAGGGGACAACAGTGTTTGGGGTTGGAAATTGCCCTGGTTGTACTTGAAAACCTGAATCAGTTCCTGCAAACAAGAGATGCGAAAGAAACAGGTACAATGTTGGCTATGGAGAGAGTCAAACTCCAATTTTGCTGCGCAATGACATGCAGTTTGGTTACAATTTTGCTACATGTAAAGTCCTGGTGGAGTAAGAGGGACTGGAGCCAGTTGTCCTGCCTCGTCGAATACCACCAGTCAGCATTTTCCGGCAGGAGGACTACATTATGCTGGACTCTGCGATGCAGCGCAGCTTGAAAATCGCTTTGACAGTGTCATGCCCATGAGTCTCCAGATGCCTGGGAAGCTCTCCCGATCGCAGCGATTGAGTGCGGCGGTGAAGGTAGCCACACATTGTTTGACCAGTTTGGACCACATCTGCTGCCAGAGAAGCAGCTCGGCCTTGACCTGGCACATGCTCAGGTCCCCCATAAGTAGGGCCTTTTTTAACACTATCACTGCCGAGAAATTACCAACCCTGCTCCTTTGAATTGCCACCCCACTAAATCCCTTTTACTGCAACCACAATTACTTTAGTGTGCTTTTGGCCAGCCGAACTTTGATGTTGTAATGTATCCAGAGGCTTTTCTACAGTATTTGAAGTTCAAGAATCCGACTTTCCATTTCAAGATTTCGAGTTTACAATTAAAATTTGGGGCTTGTGATAAGTCTTTCCAGGGTAACAGCAAATACTTTGCTGACTCTTGCACAGAGAATGTCGAGTCCTTCGCGAACGCATTTACCTGTTTTTCGGACAAAGGATGCGCAATATTTACGAGGCCTCAACAAATGGTTCGAGCTACACGACCGGTTATTTGCAGAAGATCCTGGCTGCATTCCTTGTCGGGTCACCTCAGGTGGAACGCATAGTGATTCGCTTAGCACATTAAACGAGCTGATTGGAGCCGCCGTCCTGATCACTTCTTCTCACAGTATGTTGCCACACGCAGCTAAAAAATGATCTCAGAAGCAGTATGTCGCGGAAATCTATGAACAGCAGAATGTGCATTGCTTTGAATTCTCCGGGAATTGCACATTTTGACCCGAGAGCAGCCGTTGCAAACTTTTTGACTCAGTCAAACATCCAGAGCATGGACGATACATCTATCGTGAGTTCGTGAAGAACCTTTTCGCCACTGACAATATAGGTTTAGTATATAGGCCGACAGTATAGTCTCGTCTCGTGTTATCATCATCGACGCGACTCCTTTTTCCCTTCCTCAGTGATCCTGAATAATCAAATTATAACAGATTAACTTTTTTTCCTTATGGCTTTGGTGTTGTATCGTTACCATATTTAATATTTTGCTGTTGGCAATAGGTTACCAGATCGTTGTTTGCGTTATAACATTACAAGGTTCGTTTTTGTTTTCTTGTTGCTGTTAACTTTGTCAAATGATTGTAAAGAGTCCCTCGGAGTCCCTTGGATCATTATAACTAGCCTCCAAACCCCTGATGTTGCTCGCTCGTGTCCCCCCCACCAATCTATTATATCCTGGCTGCGTCACTGCCACCAAGTGAAAATTCCTTAGCTGAGAGCTCTTCATTTACTAGCATTAATAAATTAGTTTTTTTCTCATTGACATTAAAAATCTTAGGTCTACTGTTGTGATGTGCTTGGTAGATTGTATGTTATAGAATAAGGTTTTAGGCAAGACTAAACATCACGGGAGTTGATGTCGCCCAGTAAAAATTCCTTAAAAATGCACTGCCGCCTTGAACTCGGGTACTGCAGTTATCGAGTGCTGGTCAGCTCTAGTTAGATCCGTCATGTTCTGCGCACCCAGGGTCACCTCAAGGAGGATGTAGCTCTTCACCACGCATGACGATCTTCTGCTAAGAGAAGCCTCAGTTATGGCGCTCCGAGAGCTGATTTACGCATCACTAGATTAACTATTGTTTGGTTGTTGTAAGCAAACCGACATACTTAAGGAGTTTAATTATATAGATAACTAGCAGTGGGTACGCGCGTTGCTGGGCAATAGAATAGGGCACATGTCTAACCCTACCCCTGCCCTAGACTTTTGTTTTATGAATTTTTCTGTGAGAGGCTTCTTTCTGCCCAAAACGGCCATTTCCACCGTTTTTAGTCACCTTGACCTTGATCCCGACTCCTTGACCTCGACCCCGACATCGGAGGTCGACCTGCCCCCCCTTATGTTAACCGCAGGTTTAAGGGGGTCACCCATGCAAAGTTTCGAGTTGCAGGCACCAACCGGTGCGGCCGCCCACCCTGAACAAAAAGACTCTGCCCAATAAAAACGGCCATTTCACACCGTTTGTAGCCTACTTGACCTCGACCCCGACATCGGAAGTTGACCTCGCCCCCCTATGTTACCCTCAGGTTTGAGGGGGTCACCCATGCAAAGTTTTGGGTTGCTGGCCCCAACGGTCCGGCTTCCTTTTGCCCGAAACGGCCATTTCCCACCGTTTTTAGCATCCTTGACCTCGACCCCGACCGCGGAGGCCGACCTCACCCCCCTAAGTTACCCGCAGGGTTGAGAGGGTAACTCATGCAAAATTTCGGGTCGCTGGCACCAACGGTCTGGCCGCCCACCCGGACACATACATACAGACAGACATAACACTTGACAAATATGTATAAGATAATACAGTAATAGCTGGAGAAAACCTCTGGAAATGCCCAAGGAATGGGATTTTGAAGAAGGAGGTCGAAGGCTTCATTCTATAGCTGCTACGGAAAATGCTTTAAGAATAAATTTTAATTAAGCACGCAACATAGATCTCAACACAGACACACCATGTACTGTAGATCGCGTGGTGACTCCATCGAGCTAGCGGACGCGTTTCACATTAATGGTACATCGTATACTGCATATCGCTTTATTACAGAATTGTACATTCGTAACTTCTGCGACACCGTCTCTCTCCAAAATTGTACTCTACTCTCTACAGCATACTCTACAGTACACTATGCTCCTACACCTCTGCATTAGCACAACTGTCGTGTGATCCTCAGCTATTGGGAAACGATTTTGTTTTAGCGACGTATTCACATTCTGAGAGTAATTGCCCACTTCCCTGGTCATTGTTTTGGATCGGCGAATGCGCAAGACGTGACAGACTAAATTAACAGCTCTGCGCCCCGCAGAAGACTACACTATTTTGCGAACAAATGGCAACATTTTCAAAGTCTGTAATTGGTGTCTTAATGTATGGGCAATGTCTCAATTTATTCATTCAGTATAGAGGTGTCCTATAACCACACGCAGCGATGACCTCGATCTAGGCCATTGAGAATGCACACGTAGGTATTCTCTTCGGCGTATTCCTTGTCTAGCCAACCGAGAGAGACGTGGCAGTTTGACCCAAAGAGGTTTGAATACATCAACTAGGTAGAGTATAGACGCGCGCGCCAAAACATGTAATTTGGTTTTGGGGGTGTTTGGTAGGCAAAAATTTCAGAAGGGCTAATATTTATTTTCGATTTATTTAAAAAAAAATGGAAACTAGCTGCTATAAAGTGTACATACAGACAAAATGAATGTATTCTATCATTGTATTGGAAACTTAATCACTAACTCCTACAAACCTACCAAAGAGGTTTGATGCATACCAAATTCTACTGCTATTTTAAAACAGAAAATCGCCGCATATTATTGGCCGAAATGACAAACAATCAAACTACACGACCGAAATCCTTTATCTTTAAATCAGTGTTACTCAAACCGTTGGCCACGGAGGTTTGGGATTTTGGCCGCGAAGACTCTGAAGGCAGCGAATAAATAATGTTTCACTTAGCTGGTATTATAGCAATATAATTGAAAAGGGTCTGGATAGTGATCGTCAAGATTGAAGGAGATATTAGTAAATTAAAACCCAGTCTGAATAGCATGATAAATTTTAGATATAAATTTAGGTTTGCTCAAAATTCCACGCTGACTACAAATATGCCCAGTTCGAGGAGTACATTCCCGAGAATATGAAAGGATTTGAATGGTTGAAGAATCCGTTTCCATCTGCCATTGACCCCGGATGATGAAAGACCCCAGTTCAGTGAGAACCTCATCGAGATTCGAAATGACACCGGCTTCAAGCAGATGTTTCAGACCACGTCGCTGACTGATTTCTGGAAAGGGTGAAGAAGGAAAATCCTCATCTGTGGCATGAGGGAAAGTCTGTGCTTCTCCCCTTTCCGACGGATTCTCTCAACTCACAGTGATGCAAACCAAACATAGAAATCGGCTCAATGTTGAGCACCCGCTCTGCGTAGCTTTGTCTACGGATTAGCCACGCAATGAGAAACTGGTGACTCAGGCCTCAAAGTGAAGTGTAATTCTGTGTTCTGTGAATGGTAATAAATATACATTTCATTACTAATTAGTCATAAATATACTCAGAGTGGAGAACGGCTTGCATTCGAGGTGGGCCGCAAGGACCATTCCGGCGAATTTTGGGCCACGACCAAAATGGCCTTGAGAACCACTGCTTTAAATAAACGTGTGTCTACTCTAGTATACTTATTCCAACCTCTGTGTTAGTAACATACATTAAATGATCCGGCTGCACAATATCTCATCGCCACTGCCAACTGCACAATAGTTAGGATTGAAAGCTGACCTCTGGAATGTTGCTAACTGAAATAGAAAAGAATGCAAAAGGTCCGAAAATATGTACATCTTTAGACACGACTCTACTGTATCGGATCTTAAACTTGTGTTCGTTTGTATTTATTCAGTGATTACTGAAAACCACAGGCGAACATCTATATAAATATAATCGCCTAATTTCTCCATAACGCGCTTCTATTATATTTTGTTTCACAATAAACAATGTTTCGAGGAATCCAGAAGGAACAGGGATATCTTCCTCGAAATTTGTTAATAACTCCAGAAATCCTTGACGAATCCTCAAGGATACCCCAAAGGATCCTCCTCGAGCGTTCCTCAAACTTTTAGCGAGGTCACATTTTGTCTTGAATTTCTGCCTGCCTACCAATTTCTTCCGCTATTTTTAGATCTGAAAATCGTCGATTCTGATTGGTCGAAAGGACGCAGTCAATGAAATTACACGGATATCCTATATCTGGCTGTTGCCGTGTTTACTCCAGATGATACTGTAATATTCCAGCCTCCTTATATGACTGTGCATGTTGGTCATGGTGGTCAGCTCTATGTACTCTATGACAGCCACTTGTTTCTTTATGATTTCCCAGTTTACTTAGTTGAAGTGCCGAGGCCTTTTCAAGCATATTTCTCCAACTGTTCCTAATTAAATGCTGAATTGAATAAAACTAGTAGGATTACCATTACCCGTATAGCGGCATACCCGCGCTTCGCTTCGGCCAACAAAGCGGCAAAATAGTGTGACTATAAGCGAGCGCGGTTTGTTAGGGGAATTGACAAATCGATCATAAGAAAGTCTGACCCCGAAAATTGACAGAGAAAAACGTGCATAAAAGAATTTTTGTTTATCTGTAGCATATTGATTTGCAATGCAGCGCATAGAGTATCTTTACTCTATGATGCAGCAATCGCTTATCTGAAGCATATTGATTTAGCATCGCAGCAATCGCACATCTGCAGCATATTGATTTAGTATCGCAGCAATCACTCATCTACAGCATATTGATTTAGCATCGCAGCAATCGCTTATCTTCAGCATATTGATTTAGCATCGCAGCAAAAACATGTTTTTGGGGGTATTTTCTGCTGTGGGCCTCTCAATTATAATTTTTCATCTCGTGGCTATTTTTCGCATGTTGCCCAATAGCGTAGCATTCTTTTGAGTCATCAAGCATGCAAATCGATGAAGAGAGTTGGGAGAAAAATATAGGTCAGACGTACATACATTTATCTAATTTATAGATAGGATAGAGCGTGTTTAAAATAAATGCTGAAAGCCTTCTTCTCGCCATACAGGAGTTCTCCTCCGTGGCCCGGCATTACAGCCTGCTGTCAATCCCCCGCAGGTATGTAACCAAGTCTTGCTTAGTGCAGAACTGAGATCGAACGACTGCCTACCAAAGCAACGCTCTCTAATGGAGATCCATCTAGCACAGACGCACAAGAGATGTTCCGCTGTCTCCGGGACTTCTCCGCAATCTTTGAATATTACTGTTCCTTCTTTGCCGAGGCTGTGTCTATAAGATTTCGAGAGGAACGAATAGCCAGTCCGCAATTGGCTCATGGCAACTTCGTGGACTCTGGCGGTCTCAGGGGGTCGACCTCTGCCGGCCAGGACCTCTGCCGGAGCGCTGTGCCGTTGTGTGTCTTACCCGAAGCTGTTTTCGAATCCTTGCCTTTGGCCACCCCGCAGCGGAAGCTTGGAGCTCCCCTGGTCTTCTGGGACTCCCAAAGTTCCCGGCCGATCTTCTCTCTCATTGCCATATATTGGAGTGTCACGGTTCTCCCGATTTCTTGGAGTGTCTGGAGCTTCATCCAGATTACGGAGCCTTCCTCGTCATCTAGCTTGCCTAATCGGTCCCCGGCTGAGCTTTCAATTGCAACTTTGGGATCGGTGAAGATCACAGCCCTCTGCCACCCTTCAACGTGAATTCTTACACCGCTTCTTCCAGGGTCCTGAACTTTTCAAGGACACTGTCTGCTAGGCAGCAGGCTGGGACCAATCCTTCCTTGATTATCTCGCCGTCTCTTTGCGTGATGACGAAGTCACCTCCTACTACCGATCCGTCAGTAGACACTTTCAGGTGACAGTCATTGCACTCATGAACGGTTTCCATGGCTCTTGACAGGAATGTCTCGGCTGTCTCCTCCTATAGAAAAGGTGATCATTACCTGTACAGTTTGGAAAGCAGTTGAAGACAATGATTATAATAACTTGTAGTTCATCTAATCTAAATGATAATCGGAGCACTGTTATGTAAGTTTTCGGCACAAGACTCCCGGATACACAGTAGCGCATTCACCGAAGACAACGAACGACGTTCCACATATGGTGGTGGTGCAGTGTGCTCGCGGCTGGCTCCTTCGGAGTGATGATTGTGCTCTGTCTGTGTGTGTGTCGGGTAGTTTAATTATTGTGCAGAACCAGATCACTGCCTCAGTAGTGATATCTACTGTACACGTATAGATGTGAAGGTGTGTAACAAAGATGACTTCCGCTATGAGGCAATCGCGTGTGTGCGAATTTGCCCGCAATCTACTCCCGTCCAGAAAGAGGAAATCCCAAACTGACGACGACAAAGGAGGAAACTACGAGGTACTCTTCCGTCTGGGATGCGGCGCCTTTGGAGAGGTTCGTACTGTTGTATGCTAATTGATTCGTTGGCTTTCCCCATTTACCCACACAGTTCACACATTATTTATTTTCAATTTGAAGCTTTATTCGATGCGTCCTCTTTGCATTTCTATAAAACGGCCTGTCCAAAAATATCAAATACCAGTAATAGATAAATTAAAGCAAGACACACACGCAAATATTGCTAACAAATTCTATTGCAAACTTTTTCGACAAAAATAGTTGTCTTCATCAGGCCGAGTTCAAAATGTAAATACAATCCCACAGAACAGTATTGATACAAAAAACACAAACAGAAACTAAAAACCCGCACGCACTGATAAGACGTTTTATATTGAAAAAATACAATCGATTTCGCCGTAGCTTCGTCAGGACCGAGAAAGAGAGAGAGAAAGAGAGAGAGAGAGAGAGAGAGAGAAAGAGAGAG
>JAUYWV010074005.1:0-15657 GCA_032274565.1 Nematoplana nigrocapitula | reverse complement strand
CCCCCCCCCCCCCCCCCCCCCCCCCCCCCCTCGTCACGCATGACTGGTGGGGTAGAGCGTAGCTATAGTATACTACTCAAGTCAAGGAGAACTATGAAGATGAAAGACACAAGGGTGTCACCCTGAAGTACTCCTGAGATTGTCAAAAATTTGTCCGTTGTTTTTGGTTCATTCGTACCGTCCAGGACTGACCACATTTTGCCAAACACATGCTTTAAGGCAGTGTTTAATTTGGAAGGCTAAAAAGTGAATCGGACCTGAACGCCCGCCGTCAGGTCGGAACATTCCCTACTGCGACGCGTACCAAGCTAGCTTGTGTAGCTCACCCAGTTTAGGCTCGCGGAAAAGTTGTGTGGACTGCAGCACTTCTCGCGGATATACTGTAAGAAATCCGCCCCGGGGGCGCTTGTAGCGTCAGGGCTACGGCAGCGACTGCAATGCCCCGTAGGGGCAGCCTATTTACACCAGTGGATTCGAGACTATAATACTAGGGCGGGCCGTACTTTTTATTTTTTTAAATCATAACGCTGGGTGTTAAAAAGATGCAATTTGATAAGTTAAACATAAAACTGTTTTTTAACATTATGATGACCTTTAGCTACATCAATCGAGGCCACAGAGGTCATAAAGGTCATTTGCCCAACGTTTGACCGAAACTGTTCATGTATTATCTCAAATAAAAGATGTAATCTGGGAAAACACATTCGTACTAATAAACGATTGTAAGTTGAGCCTATTCACTGACAAACATATTCGAGAGCGCTTGATTGTGCCTAATAGCGTTAACTTTATTGATTTGTTAAAAATCTATGCTAAAATAAAGCCTAAACTTGCGTCCACGTGTGACGTGATAACTTTTACGGCTTCCTGCTGCGTGTAGTGTCGTGATCGTATGTTCAGTATCTTGTCGAAGAAACACAGTACTGTAATGCTATGTGACTGAATCTTTTTGTTCAATATATTGTGGAATACAATCCGTCCTGTAAGCACCTTCTGTAGTAATACTCAGTTTATACCTTTACTAATGTCACAAGCCCAAATAAGAACAAGAAAAATATCAAGTTCTCACTTGAATAATTTTGTTGGTACTGCTCGGGAATTACTGGTGTCGGAACTTCCAACTGTGAGGGATATCCTAAGGTATGGAATGTACTTGAGGGATAAAAGTACTGTCGACAGGAGGAACTACCCTGTGGATTTGCTGGTGCATGACATTTACCCTGGTTTGATTACTCAATGGAGCAAAGCTAACCCACTTTTTAAACCACCTGTTCTCAACGAAAATGTGACAATAATTAGAAAGGTCAAGGAGTTCTGGAATAAGGCAGTGAATTATTCTCTTGGGAAGGGAAAACTTGACGCCAAAGAGAAGTTTATTGTCAAGATAGACAAATTAGTTGATATTTTGACATGTAAGTGTAAGATTTGTAGTTGTGAAGGAGGGGAGTGTGAGGGCTGCGTAGTCCATGGTCACATCAAGTGTTCTTGTACACGAGAAAGGAAAATACGTGTAAAGGATATTGTTTACGGGGCAGAGAGAGAAGGTTAATGAAAGTAAAGGACCCACCAAATGTGGGGCCCTGAACTAACGGAGCACAAGAAACAGGAAAAAAAGGTTGAAAAAACAGGAACTACGAAAGCGTCCAGAGAAAAGAAGAATGAATAGTAGGGAGCAAGATGCAGTAGAAGCAGAGAAGGCAGCCAGGACGGATATTGAGCAATTATTTGAGGATGATGACGAGGAATGGAAGTGGACAGAAGCGGTGCGGAAAATGATACTTATCCTGGCACTACCCTTGAACCTGGATGTTCATCTCTGCCAATTTTTAAAAAGACAGAAAAATTACGATGATATTAAATATATTGCCCTTGAAAGTGCGAGCTATAGGTTAGGACTTAGGCCAACACTGCAGCCATAGCAACCGCTGCTCTGATCGATGCTGGAATTATCACTAAAGAAGACACGAGTAAAGTGATTGACAAAAACAAGGTAAAAAGGGCACAAGAAAAGTTGATGAAAGAAATAAAACATCAGTTTGATTTGAAGTGCGGGGAGAAAGGAATTTCTTGCATCTTTTTTGATGGGCGTATTGATCTAACAAATGTGATGATAGAAGCTGAAGGGAGTGAACAATTCTACCCTGCAAAAGTTAAGGAAGAACACTACAGTGTTGTTAGTGAGCCCGGAAGTCACTGTCTTTTTTAATTTACCCCCGTAAAAGCAACAGAAGAGAAGTTTCGACAAGACCCTATTTGCTATTGGAGTCGATTCGACTAATGTCAACACTGGTGTCAAAGCGGGAGTAATGCGGAAGCTTGAACTGCACTTGGAGAGAAAGTTTGTGTGGCTGATATGCAGACTGCTTACCAATGAACTCCCTCCGCTCCAACTCATTATTAATCTCGATGGCCCTACTCTGTCAAACTATCAATTCTCGGAGCGAATAGGAAAGCTACTTTTTTCAGCTACAGAGTTGGATATCAATCCAAACTGTAAACCAATCCATGTGGGCCCTCACTTAATTAAGTTTTCTGACGACGTCATCAAAATTCTGTCAACTGACCAGCAGTGTGGTTATAGAATCGTCTTTGGTATCCGTGATGGAGTTCTTCCTGCAAAGTCGGCTTTGTTGGAAATTGGGCCAGTCAGTCATAGTCGATGGTTGACCACGGCAACCAGAATTCTTCGGCTCTGGATATCACAACATGGGCTTCAAGGTAAACATCACGGAGACTCTGCGGTTCTTAGTTGAATTTATTGTCGGCGTGTACTATCCATGTTGGTTCAACATGAATGTCAAACACGCATGGAATGAAGGGCCAAGGCACATTCTGTTTCAACTGAACAGTCTTAAGTATCAGACAAAGAAGGTGGTAGACATTGTGATGCCAACAGTGAAAAGATCTGCCTGGTGTGCACACAGTGAAGCAATTGTACAAACACTGCTCTGTTCTGAAGAAAAAAGTGAGAGGATTGAAGGAGTACAGAAACTCATTGCCATCAGAGGAGAGGGCGACCCGGATTTTGATCAACTTGGGGACTCCTCAGTCAGGATTAGAAAAACGCCCTTCCTCAAACCTGATTCGTCCAGCATAGTATACATGATAGATTGGCCAGAAAGTGTGTCTGAGACACCCCTTACCTGCTGCCTCAGTACCTCGGAAGTAAAAACCTTTATCAACACTCCAATGGAGGTGCTAGACTGGCACTGCCATGCACAGAGAGTAGAAAGAGTTATAAAAATGGTTACATAGGCTTCAGCGAAGTACTACTCGCATGATAAAAGGGATGGAGGAATTCGGGCCCAGGAGACTAGCAGGAGGTTGATGGGTAAAAACGAATCAAAGCAGGACCTGTTCAAACTAATGGATTAAAATCATGTACTTTATAACATTGTTAACGAACACTTTGATGTAATTGCACTATCATTTTTGTACATTTTAAGATGGTCCGGTTTTATAACCTATATGTATGGCTAAATTGAGCAAATCTGTGTGTGTAACAATCACTAATAAGTTTAACTACGTTGGCAGTATCCTTTTATAAGTTAATGTAGTTGTGTACAAGCTATTTGGAAATAAGTAAAATTAATTTAGCTTTGCATATAAAAACTATTTCCTCGGCATCTTTCAGTTTTATATAGCACTCGAATTAGTAATTTTCAAATGCAAATTGATGTAGGTAAACCAAATCGTATCTAAAACAAAGATCATATTTGAATTCCTTGTGACAAATTACATAAAAACCACATCCAGCGTGATCAGATTTCTTTAAAATTCATTTTAGCAAAAAGTACGGACATTGTTCTAGTAACGTTCCGCGGTTCCATAGATGTATTGTATATATTATCCTAATCATGTTACATATCGGTTAAATCTGGGAGAAAAAGCTAAAACGAATAATTCAACAAATGAAAGTTTTTTAGTTGCTAAGTAAAAATAACAGTATCAACATTTTTTTCTAACATTTGACGCAGATATATCAATCAGAATCAACACATCTAGTCTGAGTTTAACGCCAGTATAGCTACTATAGTAGGTCCGCTCTGGTCACAACTTTGTGAAAAATAAGCGACAACCGCAAACACCCACAAAAAGTGAAACATATTCTTGTAAACATCCAAAGTTCGAGTTCTTTCTCACTTTTCCCGAAATTCTGTCTATCGTGAAACTTTGTTTATGAGTTGAATCCTTTGAGTGATGGCTAGCTCTTTATATGCAGAAAAATTGGCACTATAAACAATGTCTTACTATCTGGTAGAATGTGCTGCGGATGTGACCGATCTCCGATTACTACCAGATTTTAAGCCTTATTGATGTAGTTCTTTTGCTGGACGGCGCCTCTACACATTGACTTATGCACGATTGTTTTGCTGATTAATGGTACGATGAGGCAAATATATCGGAAATAAGGCCTTATTCGCCGATACTTAATGTTGGGGAAGATGTCTGGTTTCAGGTATAAAAACAACCCATCAAGCGGTATCAGCATGAAACGTTCACGAGGAAGCGGAAGCCCCGCTGACATGTCAGAATCCGAATGGGAGGATGAACGCAAGCCTTGAAGTGCACATGAGATCACTGTAATTGACTGATTGTATCGAAGAATCATTGGTGCATAAAATGCACTGTTCGTTTTTGTCTATATGTTCTACAGCCTCAACAGCTGCGGACGAATACGACGTCATCAAGTTTTGCACTTTCGCCCCCTGATCACGACTCCACTCCATCTATACCATAGAGTATACACTATAATCTACATCATTGTGCCGCTATCGTCCTAAATCGATCACCGCTACAACCAAAAGCAGGCCATTCAGCAGCACATCAGCAGTCCTCAACACCACCACGTTCATTGTGGTCTAGCAATGGCACATTTGGGCTGAAATAAACTCGCTTGATTTGGTAACTGGCTATCTCGTTTTCCACTATGTGGCTTGTGTTCAGGCGAATAAATCTTATTTGATCTCTCTGTAACCTTTTTAAGTCTGAAATAGGTCTGAAATCATATTATAATAACTCCTA
The DNA here is from genome assembly GCA_032274565.1 of Nematoplana nigrocapitula. Classification (NCBI taxonomy): domain Eukaryota; kingdom Metazoa; phylum Platyhelminthes; order Proseriata; family Nematoplanidae; genus Nematoplana; species Nematoplana nigrocapitula. Next base: position 10,632 of record JAUYWV010074005.1, on the reverse strand, counting down.
TTGATTTTTCTATGATTCAGTTTGCATTAAACTGGTGTAGAATTAGAAAGTAACTAGACCTGCAGAGCTTGGCTGTGTTGTTTTGACTACTGTCTTCAAGTTTGAATAAAATAAAAAATTATACACATAAGTTAAATACGGTTTCGAAGAATTAAACATGCGTGGTTTCACATACATAACATGATTTCTTAAAAGAATGCATTTTACATCTGACCAGTATGGTGTACACTATACAATTGTTGTCTTGGTTGGGACGTCCAATAAACTGACCATCTCAATAGCACTATCCTCCCTGGCGTCTCTGTCGTCTTCGTCTGACGAGACGTTGAAGTGCGTCGAGGAGTCCTCCAGCACACTGACTCTAGCGTAATCACTCCCTCTGTCCGAGATGAAGGCGGTGTGCGGTAGCGGATGGACATTGAGTGTATTCTGCAGCTTGTCCAAACTATTTCCCGGCGGACGGGGCAGTGTCTTGCACCGGCGAAGCAATTTCTCCATCAGCTTGGAGTCGTTGGGTGGGTGACTGGACAGGCGAAAAAAGTTGGCCATTGTTCCGCCGCTTCGACTGCGTCGATTTGAGCCTATCGATTTGGAACCACCCTCCGAACTCCCCGTGTCCGATGCAGCCAGACTGATTGGACGCTTGCGTTCTGTGAAGAACAAGGACCGGTCAATGATGTGTTCTCGTACCCTCCTTCCCTTCCTCCCGACAAACAGACTGGCAGACCCTCTTAGAGAGATGCTTGTCTGCCTGCTTTATTTATGTCCATACCATGTTTCAAAATTTAAGCATTTATACGTGCTATTCTACTACGAGTAGTGCAATGTAATGTGAAAATAAAATTGAAAACTTTTAGAATTAACAGCTTGAAATGTAGACATCTAATAACCGAGTATGTATCTAAGTAGATACGAACTATCTAGAATAGAAATATTTCGCATCCATTTTCATGATTTGAAAGGAAAAAAGATAAAATATACTCTCTAATTCAATTCTGAAATCTTCTGCTTAGGCAGCACACGTCTTATCCATTATACCCTCCTTTAATTATTCCTCTCCACGTCGCTTTTCCCTGAACACACAGTTGGAGTCAAATCCCTCCCCAGTTTCCAGTACACCCCAACTTCTGCAGCATTCAGGTCCTCTAAAGGTTTCCCTCTCACCCATCTGAGATAATCTATCTGTGGCTATTCCTTTCATAAGATCTATTACAAGCTTCTTTCTTCTGGCCTCTCCGTCCCTTGTCTACCTTCGTCGTTTTGCTATAGCCAGTATGATAGACAGCTGAAGTCTTGAGTCACTATCTTTTCTCCTCCCGGCTTTTTAAACGTACATAGCGCTTTTCTGTTTGTCACTTTGTTTATTGCTGTGTAAGCGACATTTTCGACATCAGCCCAACTACATTAGTGCGCTGGAGTTGACAACAAGGTATAGAAAGGCATCAAACCGGTGATATGATGAACAGTGTTTAAAATGTTGCCGTACTCAAAATCCTTAAAATAGACCGATTATTGTAGGTACAAATGTGAAGTCTTTTCGTGCCATAGGTGTCCACGCATGTTTGTGTGGAAGGAGACGAATGAACAGAGAGATTGAGAGAGTCAAAGGTAGGATCTGTACTAGCCAAGGAAGAGCATAGATGCTCCTGACGAAGATCCGTTCTGGTCAGTGTTACCAAATAGAGTAGTTTGAGTGGTGAGATCCATGGTAATTGAAAATCCTATGTCCAGTATTGACCAGTGCGAAGCGAAAATATAACAAAGAAAAATTTTCGAACTATAGAGCAGAGACATAATATATATTTCTAAGTACTAATGAAAAGCAGTATTCTTATGCTGTTTGATTTTTACAAATACAACTCAATACGAGGTGAAAGGTTAATTGAAAGGAGTGTCACTGATTTGAATTTGACAATTTGTTATTTTTAAATACTCATTAAATGAATGGAACAAAACGCGAGTATATTAAAATATACAGTAAATGGAAATCAATGCGTCACCTCTATTTCGCTGGACTCGTCGATAGGTTGGTTCGCTTCCTCCGCAGCCTCTCTTGACTCGGTTTCTATGGCAATCCGGTGATGATATCTCCTGAGCCAAATGATGAGTGCAACGGATGCAGGTGTGAACCGTGTGAGGACAGCAATTTTCTGCTACATGAACCTGTAATGCAGTGGCAGTAGATCGCCATGTTTAACCAGTTGAGAATTATGGTCAGATGCACAATGGTAGGTAATTGAAGAAACAACCATTTTCACTAAACTTGGATTAGTCCTCAGATGATTTAAAATTGAAAATGAAAATGTTTGCAAAATTATTCGTAAAAAAATAAAATTAGAATTCAGAATTAAAAATATGACATTATATATACAGGGTGTCCCAAAAGTAATTGACTTTTTAAAATAAGTAACATTAGACTAAAATAATAGATTTGGTAATTGTATTTCTTTCTTCAGATTCAATTGATGTATGTATCAGACATGGATATTACATAGATATTTTCTATAAATGTTTTGAATCATTTTAATAATTTTAATTGTAAATTTAAACATAGTTAATTTGAACAGTATTTAGAATGGCAGACTACACAGTATAGAGGAAAAATGTATCTTGTTTCGTGGGCGATTGCATTTTATAACAGGGACGAAAGTCGGCGATTATTCAGGCATAAGTACGAAATAGAACCTCCTGCTGGCAATGCCATTATTGGTCAATGAATTTTTTTAGAAACGGCAAACTTGCTATCCAGTCGCCAACGAACAGGACGTCCGAAAACTGTCAGTAATGATAACAGCAGAGCAAATATACTGCTATGTATAGAAAATGCTCAGACATCATCTGTACGTTCCATATCGAATTAAACTGGCATTTTGAAGACAACAGTATAGATAGAATTCTTAAGAAAGAGGGAATGCATCCATACATACCACACTAATGGCAAAAGATTAACGATGGAGACGGAGACAGACGTATCCAGTTTTGTGAGACAATTATTCGTCGTTTTAACGTAGATCCCGCTTTTTGAAGAAAGTTAGTTTTTCTTATGAATGTCACTTTGAATTAAATGACTCAGTCAATAAGCATAATATCCACTTCTGGGCACGAGAAAGCCCCAATCATGTTATCGGCACTCCTGTTAAAACTTCCTCCGTAACTGTTTGGGCTGCAATCAGCTACAATGGAGCCTTTTCAACTGATATCTCAGGAGAGACTATGACGGGCGAGCGATACACAGACATCCTTCAACAAAGTGTTGTTCCAAACAGGACAAATGCAACACATTCAACATCATTATTGTTTGTAGTATTGTTAGTTTTATTAATCACACAATTTGCTTATTAAAATAGTCAAAGACTTTTGGCACACACTGTATATGGGTGTAAAATGATCATATGCATCAAAGTACTACTCGCGACATCGATTAACATAACAAACAACAAAACATAACGAAAACAAACCGCTGTCAGATTCAATTACGTCTTATTCTGTACTACATATATTGATTTAGCATTGCAGCTATCGGCTACTATATAATTCAAATTCCATTCCTGCGTCTACTCCTCTAGGCCAACCCCATATTCAAAAGGTACAACTCCGGTGGTACATTTATTATACCACAAAAATAGAATATGCCGTGACCATCTCGGTAAAAGCGCGTTCGTTGGAGCCCAATCACGACGCGTTGCGTTGTCAGGATCTCGAGATTTAGGGAACAACCAATGGAAAATACATAGAGAGAGATTTGTATCCACGATTCGGATCTGTTATGCTGCACAATGCTAAATATTAAAACACTTACTGATCGCATTATCTGTGTCTATGTTGAAACTCGTGTTGACCAGTTATCTTTTTGTTCCAAATATCTTCTTTGCCGTTGCTCGTGACTTGATCTCGGTTGTGTACCTACCTTCCATCTGAAGTTATATTTATCTGAAGTTAGTATTATTATTGACTTGATCTATTGTCTCTTTTGTCTAATATTTTCATTGCATTTGTCTTCCTGATATGAATCTTCATGTCGAATAATGCTGCCTTTGCTTACAGACTTTCCATCAATCTTTGAAGTCCTTCATCTGTGTTTCCCGGCATTCTTGGTCATCCTCGAATCTGTTATAGTTTATCAGCTGACCTTTAACTATTATTTCTTTGTCAATGTCTTCCAATTCGCTCCACAGAGAATGTAAATTGAGAAAAGGGTAGATTAAGAACCACAAGGGTGACATGATACAACCTTGCCGTACGCCTCCTCCTATTGTTGCTAGTTCTGATTCCTCTGCTTTAATTCTTATTGTAACTTCTTAGTAGTGGTACAGTTTTCGGATCCCCAGTTTTCTTAGAAACTGATGAACATGCCTCGTTGGTGCTTGTTGAGCTTGACTTCTACATTGTGCATTTTTCAGGAAGTTTAGGTCAAGACAGATATACAGTTGTTTGCCATTACCTTCTGTTGGATTGGTACAAGCCTTTTTGCAGGTTGAACCTACATATTATACAGTATGTATAATACGTGCCCCGTGAGAGCAGCTTACCATTGGAATATTATTAGTCTCATCTACACAGTTAACCTAACAGAATTGGCAACTTGTATCTTTGAATACAAATAGAAAAAGGTTAATTCGGTACACAGTACTGCGAATTATTTTGCAACTGAAAATTTTCTTTATCGATAAAATCAAGACAAACTACTAACGACATGTGTAACAGAAAACCAGTATTATAAACTATAGGGAGAATGCAATTGTTTGCATGGTCCTACTAGCGTTCAACCCGGCCCAACAATAACTCTAATAAAATCGGTATTTCCACTACTCGCTTCCAGTAATTAGTAGAGAACAACAACTTCAAGTCAATAGTCGGTTAGGCCGTTAGTACTCCCACTCCTTGGCATCCTGTCTGTTGCTTTATGGTACAACATCAGTCCACTTGGCCCTGTTCATTCCTTATGTCATCAATGCATGTTCGCATTGGTCTTCATTGGCGTTGTTTACCATCACAAACTCCTTGCATGAGGTCTTTTGACATTGCATCGCACCTCATCTGGTGGTCAAAGAACGTCCGCTTTCGCAGCATCAGTCTCTCAGGTCTTGCACCATTACAAACTGCTATATAACGTTTTCCCATGCATATCATTAATATTTTCCTGTCCATAAAATCTCCAGTAAACAAGTTGATATAAAGTTGATACCTTATGTGTATGTTTTCGGTAAAAAATAGGAATCGCGCTTTCGTTCTGCTAATAAATAAAAACGAGCAACTTATAGAGAAAAAGAGACAAAGGATGTGACTATAAAATGCAAGCGATCAATAGGTGTTTTTGACTACGTGTTTCAATTTGAATGAAGTACACATTATTACAATTTCCTTAATGAAGTGTTATCTACTCTATATACTATATTATTGTGCAAGTTAAAAGCAAGCTTTTCCACATGTTGTTCAGTTACAACTATTCGCAGAGAACAACAATTCTATAAAGAGCTTCTCTAACAAACTGTATTTTATTGCCCATTGTCAGCTTATTGGTGCGGAAAATGTGCATAATTATGAATTTGAATGTTTCAAAGACGCTACCAGGTTGTACCATGGAGCAATTGACTTCCGATTTGGAAGCGCGGAGAATTTAAACCTCGCGAGCATGCTGTTCATCGGAGAAACACTGGCAGACCCTAATTTCCCTATCACCTCCCTTCCTGTCTCTACGCCGTCATCTTCTCCTTCCCTTTGTTTCCCAGGGTCAGTAAAAGGGCTGTCGCCTTGTGAAGTTGCTTCGCCCCAAATTACTCCACTTAACTGCTTTCAATCAATTTGCGGTCAGCCAATCATTTCATATCGCCAGTTTTATAGGTATGGGTATGCACTGTGCGGCGGTATTTGTTGGAACGGCAGGTGCAAATATAGTGTCGCGTCTTGAATATGAAGAGTTCGACCGTACAGTTTTCTAATGCAGTACTGTAGTTCAAGGTGTCCCACAACAACTTCACTTTCCATCAGATCTCTTTCAGTTGATGGACACATCCTCTAGGTTAGGAAGGGGCGTTGCTATTCTACGCCGTGCACAAGCACTACTCAAAAGGGCAGTAAGTATTCTTAAACACAATATCGATTGTTTCCGAGGACCAGCAAAGAGTGTAATACAATACTGCTAATCCTATCAAATTATCTCAGGTTTTGAAAATATGACAAAGAATTAAACATTTGAAATAAATTTTTAACTATAGCAATGAATATTACAAACGAAAATCTAAAATGAGTAAGTCATTTATGACAAAACGACTATTATTAAATACATTTAAATATGACTATAACAATAGATTATTTTTTTTGCTGGAGATGAACACATGGAAGAAACAAGCGTGTGTAGGAGAAAAAACATCAATAAACCACTTTGTACATTCTCGAAGGTAAAAGAAAATGACTTGCTTTAAATGTTAATTAGAAGAGGGAGACATGAAAGTAAAAAATAGTTTGGCAATTCCAGTTTCTATATTTGTTTGTGTCATCGATTCATTTGAGTAACTGTAGAAGTCTATGTATTTATTTCTGAAAGTTCTTGCTTACAATTTAATAAAACATTTATTCGCACTTTCATCCCTGACAATAAGCTATTATGCATTTAAAATTAAAAATAAATACCAACCGTGTATAGATAATCACCTATAACGTCAAATACTTGTAGAGAAAATTACCACTGGTTATGTCTAACACAATAACCAAATGCCGTTTCAACATTGACCCTAATCTGGCTAGCATTACCCGCCTTCCGTGACTCAAACGGTAAAGACCCTGTCTCCACTACAACGCAGTCACCTGTCAACTAGTAGATCCCACCTTTATCGCTGTGTCGGCCCCGAAAATAATGTACATACAACTCAATTCTGCTAGACAGGGTTTCTAAATTTCAACACAGATTTGCACACCCTAAAATACCGACCTCGACCAGAAGTTAAGTGTATTGTTGGGGGGCGTTCCGGCAAATCCAATGATGCGTCTTCGTCCCCTCAATTTCTTTCTCCCAAAAAGACATACTCGATTAATTATCTTATTGAGATGCGGATATAGTTGAATGCCGGTCTGCTTGTATTGACTGCGTTGATACCAAGGTTCAACTAAATCCAATCTCAAATTTTCGAGGAATTCGACTTTTAACCTAAGCATAGACAGACGGACAGACCCTTTTATAGAAAAACAATAACGCATCTAATAAAAAGATGAAGGAGATTACACACGTGGGAAGGACTGGCGGTGTAGACATTGCACGAGGAGGATGTCTTTCCAGAGTTCAACCGAGTCATTTGATGAAGATCCGGACTGGAGACTGTTTTTGAATTGTCCTTCGAGTATGCGCCGCGACGACCTGCAAACAGAAGTGAGATTATGAGAATCACCAAAGAGATTTCTAACGAGTTCTTCTTGCTTGCCGGAACAGATGATTCCAGTCGGCAAGTTACGAACATTGTTTATAGATACTAAATAATTGCTTGGAATTCTTATGTAACACGGATCGGGAAGTTCAATGATGCGTTCTTGTGCCCTCCTTCTCTTCCTCTCGACAAACCTACCCGCCTGCCAGCCTGTTTCCTTTAATTGCAGTATATTTATATCAAGTTTAAAAAAATTATTGTTATGCAGCACCAGTACTATAATTAGTGAATTATTTTGCGAAAATAAAAATAGAAGACTTTTCTGAAATGAGTTTAAAACGCAAACGACAACCATTGTAAATGTACTAATTATCTAAATGAGAAATAATTTTGCATCTTTTTTCAAGATTTATATTATTGGTTGAAAACGACCAGCAACTACTGTCGATACTACTTGCGATATGTAAGGCAACCACATTAAACCCTGCGTCACACACACGATAGCACAGCTATAGTCAAATTAATTCGACTTCAAACATAAGCTTGACGGACATACAACCAGACCCTTTTATAGAGTTGCCAGTACGCGTATCTAAAATACTGAAACATGGCAAATGTTTGCGGATGTCGAAACTCGCGCGTCATCATCTGTACATTCTCCAGTAAAACAAAACAAGGCTAAACGCATTCGATTATCACCAGATGTTTGTTTAACTGAGCAACTAACTACACAGTGACACATAAAACGTCGTGGCGAATCTTTCATTTAGTATAATAATTTGTAAGTTGCAGTAAACATTCCTTAATAAATTATTCCTATCGTTCCGTATTGATTGAGGAAACAAAATCAAACGCTTGAAGAGTAACTTATACAAAATATTATCTTCAAATTACGAGAACCATTTACATAGATTCAGTGTATGGTTCAGTGGGAAATAAGAAAATCTTCACAAACTGCAGATTTGTATTTAAAATTAAAGAGACAAAGAAAAATTGATTCAAACAAACACACAGTAAGCAAAATTGTTGCAAATACGTCTTCTGTCGGAAAATTAGTAACAAATATATGATATTATTTAAGCTATTTTGTGGGTCATAATTATGTACAGTATAACAGAAAGACCGACTAAAAATGTTAATTTGCTATAAAGTGAAGAATATGTTAATAATATTATACATGTGTTTTGTATTGCTGAATATGATTATTTATTCGAAATATAACTATAATCAATGCCTATAAAATCGGCAAATAGCACGTAATATATTTGGAACATTTCAACAGTCTAAAATGACCTTGTTTTCTAGAGAGCTCTGCAAGTATCCAGTTATAAACTAGTTTGTCCTGCGGTATCTACGTATGTTAGAACTGCATTGATTTTTCTCACTGTTTCCCATCAATTTCTGGTCATGCTCCATGCGTTCAGAGCTTTTGGTAGAGCAACGGCGAAAATCATTTCATCCGCTTGACTTAGAGGACTAGAAGACTTACAATAGTATCAATATTATGAAGACTTGCTAAACTGTATACAGTGCGCACTGAAGTTCAATAGGAAAGAAATAATTGCCGCTGTTTAATTTTTTTAATTGAGTAGTTTGTATAAAACAATTTCTTAGCACACTGTACTTACTGTGCTGTATATTGCCGATTTAATTGATTTAAGTTCTTCTCCACGTCTCTAAGCACCCGATCTACTGCTATTCTCATATAGCATCTCTCTGGATATTTCAAGCAGTCGCACCTATAGTGAAGACCTTTCTTAATTGCTTTTGCTTCTCAACGACTGGTCTTCTATGCATGTTTTTCGAAACACCTCATCCTTGGCTATCCTTCTTTGCTTTTTATAGTCATTTGCACAGTGCATGTTTTAGGCTGAACTCGTATCTCTCCGTAGTAATGAATCCTAAAAGCATGTAGTCCGATTTGGAAAAATTGTGGTTAAGAATGACATTCGTAGATTAACAAAATTCGGAATATTTTCTGTGGAACTGATCAAAGCAAACGATCGTCGATATTCAGTCGAACTATTGATTTTTGAACAAAACATAGATACGTAAATTTATTATTCTGTGAGGTAAAGCACTGGAAGACAAAAGGCATTTATGGTCAAGGGAGCTCTAATTTGTTATCATCTTGAAAATATAATGGTTATAAAATTCAGAATAATATATTTTTGCGTTCTTGACGGTTTGTTTCATTTACATTCAAAATCAGAAAACCCTGAAGATAACTGCATGCAAACCGACTGCAAACAGGGGGCCAAGGGGTCACATGACCCCCACCCCTTTGGCCGACTGACGCCCCTCTGTATAGGAAAATAATACCCTCCTGACATATAATTGACACCTCTGTCGGTTTAGTAAACTCAAACATCGAGATAATATTTTACTTAAATTATTTTACAATAAATATGAATATGTAATATTGGTGTTTAAATGAGATATTTATTGATACTTTGACTTCAGTTTCGATTTGAATTATGTGAAATCACGAGGCGTGCGTGTGTACTTAGACTGCGAACATCAATCCCTTTTACTCACAAAAGGTAATTATAAACTTTAGTATATCCTACAATAATAAAATGTTTAATATTTCATAATAGAAAATAGGCTATAAACAATTGTTATAATATAAGTATACTGTCATTGTCCTTCAATACACATCACATACATATCATGGAAATCCACAGTAAGTTATAACACATCTTTTAATTTTAATTGATGACATTGTTGCAAATCTACAAGGAGTCACCAATAGATAGGGAAGAGGTGACTCGAAGATTCGAGGCGTCAAAACCAAGAAGAATTCGAATGAAATTCCTTTCGAACAATTAATACCTATATGGCATCCTGTATATACTACGAGCACATTATATTATGTATGTGTCATCATTTGTATTTTTGTGCATTAACCCTATCCACACCGGGCTATATTTAACGCATCCAGGTACCGCTGGGTGGCTGATTCACCCCTTCCTATGGAAATATACTTTAGGAATGCACTACAGTGATGAAAATTGGCACCTAATTAAAACGAAATGATCTACAGATGACTTTGCATATAAAATTTTGTTATGAAAAAATAAAAAAGTTACAGCTAATTTAATTTTTAAAGTACATCGAAAAAAGTGTAATTTTTTTTAACTTTTCAATTTTAATCGAAATAATTAACTATCGTATATAATAAAGTACTGATTGCCTATTATAGTGCGTGTTGGTGGTTCATTGTGTATTAGCAATAAAATAGAATTCACTAATATCCACCCCTCAAGGAAAC